>JABUQX010088949.1:0-17755 GCA_015478945.1 Trachelipus rathkii | reverse complement strand
TTTAGGAAAAGATGCTGATGTATGAAGTTTTCATTTATTTTAGACTTATCAACCGTAACAGCGGTTAAATTATCATTTTCGGACAAATCCCAAGCCTGCAAATTATTTATTGTTCCTCGTTTCGTTGTCAATTTCCAATTCCAATAATACAAAGCGAAATCGTGATCAGGATTAACATTTAAAAGATACTTTTTGAATAGATTCAGTCATATACCTAATGTGTGCTGCTACTTACATTGTGGTAGCGCTACCTGCCTTTATTGTATAGCAAGGTTAATTTTGATAAACTTACATGCCTTGTATAAGGCGTTTGGGTGGTGTAAAAGATTCCCTCTCAGTAAACATTCTTTAGAACATAATCGAAATACATTTCCATAATTTAAAAGGAATATATATAAAAGCCGAGACGTCCCTTTAGGAATAGTTTAAACTTTTATTTTTCAACTCTCCAATCATATATCATACATACATAATATAGTATATAATATATTTAAATAATAATATATATATAATATACTATATATATACAGTAATAATATATATAATAATTATATACTATTAATATATATTCTATATAAATATCTAATATTATAAATATACATATTATTTAATATATATATATACCTATATAAATATATAATATATATATATATAATAATTAAGATCTAAAATTATAATAAATATCCTAATATATCTTATATATCTAATATCTATAATATCTATAATATAACTATATATATATTAAGCAATTATATACTAATATATACTAATTTAACTAACATTACTATATATATATATAAATACTTATATATATATATATATAATTATAATAAAATAGATAATATTAAATATATATAAATATATAATACTATTTATATAGGTATATAATTAATATAAACTAAATATAAGAAATAACGATAATACATATATTATGAAGCATGCAGTTAAGCAAAAATTTTATGCTGATATAAATGGATTGGGATAATTTTATGGTTCCCTGTGTTTTCCCTGTTTTCCCTGTACACTTTTCATTTATTTTCCTGTTGTTTTCCTGTTGGTATACACCTTGATATACCATATATATATATATATAAATATATAATATATATAAATATATATAATATATATATTATATATATATATATATATATAATATATATATATATATATATCCTCTTTCTTCCTCCCCAAGACTTGGGGTAAGGTGCGTGACATGCACGGAAAAATTAAAAAAGTAGTAGTAAAAATATGACAAAAGTCGAAAAAAAGAAAGCCCAGCCTTACCGCCCCCTCTATTACCTATTAGTTGAGACTCGTTCACGCAGTCAGGAATAATACCACCCAGAGCTTCACGGACCGGCGTCGGACCACCTCACTTATTGGCATATCGTCAAGCAGTAAGTTCATCCCTGGCCCAGGTGGGCCAACAACCATACCCCTATATCACAAACAGTTCCAACCAACTCATGTTAACTACACCATTTTCTCGCCTCTACCAAACTCAGATTTCTCTCCTTCAAACATTCGTCTTTACTGACTCAATTCCACTTTTTCTTCTGTCTCCCAGCCGGCTCGGTTACCCAACACACTCTTAGCCACTAATAATACTTATCCGCTTAAACCAAATAGTCGACTGTCATTCATCCCTTCCATATGACCAAAACCAATCTCAACGTACTTTCATATATTTTCTCCATTTCCTTTCTTCACACCACACAACACTAATACGTTCATTCTGATTTTATCAATTCTTTTCACACCTTTTTTGTGCCTTTTATAAATATATATATAGTATATATAATATTATATATATATATATATATATATATATATATATATATATATATATATATAATATATATTAATATACTATATATATATATATTAGTATATTATATATATATATATAAAATATTAGGGAACTATACTAACTAAATAATAAAGTACTAACTATCAAAAGATACCAGAAAAGAAGGCCAAGATACCGATACTCTATTTTCTTAGGTGCCGATACCAAATTAAATGTTAAAATTAATATAATAAATACACAAGTAATAAAAGATAGAACACTTTAGTTATGTACTGCTAGGCAAGAACTCAAAGGGATTGCATTTCACCTGTACAACCAAGATACTTAGTCAGTTTATTTCATATTTGGTTATACCCAAAGTTTATTTATTTTATAAAATAAAATAGTTTCTTAAAAGGGAATAATAAATGCAAATATAATGTTAATAACTTTTTTATGTTTGTGTTTATTCAAATAAAATTCCATTTCCATTTTAATCCAGTATAAGTATTAATCTAACGAAGTTTAGCTACTAGCTTTTTTACATGTTTTAACATTTATTACAATTTAACAAGTAGATTCTTTAACTAGCTACAAATATTTAAAGATAAAAATAATGAAACGAAGAGACCTCAATTAATCAGCTCAAAAGACAAAAATAAAGAAAAACGCTATTATTTCAAACCATGACATATTATTCAAACGACATAAAATATACTCCTTTAAGATAAAGATTATATTATCATTCAATACTCAAATTTCAAAAAATATTCTCAAAGTGTTATGCAAAAACATTAAGGCTAGATGCACTAGTATCATGGCGAAGAGCATGTTTCCTTATATTGGGGTGTTTACATTCCCACCTACGCTAAAAATACGCTCCTCCGACTGAAATTGAGGGAGGGACTGATAAATATTTGATTGGAAGCACTGATAATAATGGAAACCTTGACCCATTTTCATGCCCCTACATGAAAGGATTCTCTTCTGTAGGCAACATCTCCATGTTTTCGTAGAGCTTCATCTCCTCTTTCACAGATTGCAAATTTGAATTATGTTTGCTGCTCTTTGATGACTGTCTCTCCAGTTTTTTCATGAGGTTCCTTTTGGTGTGATTTCTTGACGTGAATAAATAGATGGTCATGCAAATTATCGCCATGAACTTATCAAAAGAAACTAACATATTCCAATCCTCTTCAATCTTCAGTAGGTTTATTTGTTAAAAAACCATCATCATGACTATCAGTGCTGATAAGGCGGCTTCCAACTTCTGGAATCTTTTTTTTTTTATGTCAATGCGCAGCAAGCTCCTCAGGGTATTGCCAGTTTAAATAATTCTAGAAGTGGTTTCACCAATCGGATATGCTATTCTTGTGGGTAGTTTCAGCTAGGCTAAAGATAATTCCTTTCATAAGAACCTTTTTAGATATATCGAACTAAGTTTATCACCAATGAATGCAACAAAAAAAATAATTTTATTGTTTTTTTTTAAATGGAGGAAAGTTTTTTATGATTTTTTTTTATACAGATTTTTATGCAGATTCCAAATATGTTTTTAGTTTTTCTTAGCATCGACCGTTTTTTATGTTACAACGGCATTAAAATATTACTTTGGCATTTTCTCAATTTTGTAGGGATATCACAGTAATAGTTTTGCTTTAAAAGTCAGTTGCCATTAATGTTTTGTGGGGATTGCATGCTTAAGAACCCTATATATTATATAATTATATAATTATATATATGATATTATATATATTATATAATATATATATATATATATATAATATATATATATATGAATATATATAATTATATACGATATATATATATTATATATATATTATATATAATATATAATAATTAATATATATATATATATATATATATATATATATATAATATACTTAATATAAATTATATATTATATATTACCGATATATAAATATATAAATATATATATTATCATATATATATATATATATAATATTATAATATATATATTATAATATTATATAGATATATATATAATAATAATATATATATATATATATATATATATGGTGTGTAGGAGAGTCTCCGATGACATTCCAGTGCTTAATGGTTAGCCTTTCTCTCGCGTTTTATATCCACACTCATCCTCCCGACAACATCTTACATTCTTACAGACATCACCCTATTTTCACATACTATATACACATACTTATATCCACACCCCTCTTCTAGACATCATACAGACATCATTATCCCATATATCCCTGTGTGTGGGGGAGAAAGAATTGCCCACATGTATGTTGATTGTTTTGTTGGGGGGGTCGTAGAAAGCGACTAAATACAGTGGTAGTTGGTTAATTAGTAACCCCACTACCACTTATCTGTTTGAAAGGAATGCTAAATGCATTACCTTGTTGGAGAACGGTCTGATCGCACAGCAGGCGAACCTGTCTATCTCTTCGGGAGAATATGTGTGAATTCATATGGGCACAATGGAATTGTTCAGAGAATAAATGTTGAGCGAGAAGAGTAGAGAGGTGATGGATGTATTTAGAAATAGCAAATTTGATTTGCTCGCTGTAATAGAAACAAGATGAAATATAACAGTGAAAATGAGTGGTGTGGTGTGGTGTGAAATGTGCATGTGCTGGTGGGAAAATGGTGAAGAGGTGGAGAAGAAGGAGTTGCGCATGTTTATGATGAGCAACCTGTGGTACTTAGAGCAATGGTTAGATTTAGTTATGTGTTGTACTAGAAATCTAATGGTTTAATTTTAAAGTTTTGAAAAGGTCAAGGTATATGTGGTTGTGACATATGGTCATCTGGAGGGTAAGTTGAGAGAGTGCGATCTTCTGGGATAATCTAAATGATAGTTTTGGGATGATGTTGAGTAGGCAGTTATCAGATTGGTTGTGTTGGAGTGACCTAAAATGGTTGGATACGCAACATAAAAAGGGATTGGTATAACTGGTGGCTAGGGTGTTAGGGAGAAAAATGAGATGCTAGTAGGAAGTGATTGATTTCTGTGAGGAGAGAGAAATGTGTTGATATAATTAATACTTTTTTTAAACACAAGAGTATTCATAAGTATACTAGAGTTGTGTAAGTAGAGATAGTATCGAAGTAAAAAGGATGATCGATTGTGTATGTTGCTGAAGAAGGAGATGCTAAAGTATGTGCTGGATGTTAAATCATTGAGGGGGTTAGGAATGGGATTAGTCCGAATCATTATCGTGTCTCTTATAGAGTTAAAATTATGTTAAGTGGGAGCTTGGACGGTAGAGGAAGTAAATAAGGAAGAAGGTGAGATTGAGCGTTAGCAAATTAACGAGGAGTGAAAGATAATAAATATAGGAAACCAAAGGGTTAAGGATAAGTATATAGAGCGCTTGCAAGTATATTCTAGTTTGCATATTGAATGAACAAATTCTTGAAGCAAATTGATGGAAGCGGTTGTTAGCAGTGCAAAAGAAGTATGTGGGTGTGCTAAAGTAGGAAATAAGATGTTAACAGTGAGAGGTGAAATGAAGAGGTGATGCAAGAGGTCAAAAGCAAAAAAAGAAGCACGTTTTGAATGTACTAAAAGCCAATGATGAGGTTTCAAAGGAAAGATGTTTGGAATTATATAAGAAGGAAAAAATGAACACTAAAAGATGCATACCGTAGGAGGAAAAAAAAATGAGGTGTAAAGAACGAGTTTAAAAGGAGAATGAATGGTGACTTACAAAAGGGAATAGGAAGCTCTCTGGAAGGAAGCGCGGAGAAGCGTTAAGAATGAGAATAAGGAGGAGTCGCTTAAGAGAATAAAGAATAGGGTGGTGGTTTCGTAACTGATGAAATTGATGTGAGGGAAGTGTGGAGGGAAAATTTCGAAAATCTGCATAATATTGGCAGTAATCAAGAGGCGATGGTGAATGTGTGTTGGTTTGATGGTGCAAGAAGGAATAGGTATTTTGGGTATGAGGTCATTAGAAAGGAGAGAGATAATGGGTAGAGTGGAGAAAGTTTGTAAGAATGGAAATGCTGTGGGATAAGATGAAATTATGGTGAAATAATCAAGAACGGAGGCGAAATGGTTATTGAATGGATTGGAAGTTGTGCAACAAAAGCGTTATGGAGGGGATGTTCCGAGGGATGGAGGGAGAGGCAAGTTTAATATTTACCCTGTAGTAATATACAAGGGCAAGAGGATCAGTTATTGACTTGAGGTAACAATGTAACAATTATAGGGATATTAGGTATAATAGTAGAGTGTTTGTAGGGAAGTATATGCTGGGAAATTCTTGCGGTCGAAATAGAAGATTGCTACTGAGATGACTAATATGTGATTGAAAAAGAAAAAATTCTTTTATAATGAATAAAATTAAAATTTTGAATAGATCGTAAATAACTAAAGCCTGTTGAAAATGGTAATTTTATTCACATGAATTTATCATGTATTAAAATTGTATTTATATTTCTTGAAAAAAAGATGTCTTTCTGTCATATCAAAATTTTGGTCATATATATAAAGTATCATAAATATTATAGATAATTACACTATGGAAGTATGGTTGCAATCAGCTTTGAATAGCACCCGAGCATACTACTTATAATTTCCTTGATCTTGTAAATAACATTGTGATTTTTTATACCTAGCATCTTATTAACTTTATTTCTTGCTTCCAAACACTGATTAGCTACTTTCAAATTAGACATTAAGACATTAAGAATATAGAGACAGTAAAAAGCCACATGGGCCTAATCGAGACTGTCCCAGTCACACTAGAGTAAATAGGTATAATCACCCAACAGGTGGCCCACAATCTAGCAAATTCCCCAAAGCACCTAGGGCTTGTCATATTGGAGTTATAAACTACACAATTTCCACCAAATTCGGCTTAGTTCAACAACATATGATATATATAAAGTAGTGATCATCTCACAAACGCATCGCGGCACATAGCATTAATAACTAAGATTTATGGACCACAACAGCCATCTACATTAATAACTATAATAAACTTAAAAACTTTCACTTCTAATTTGGCTTTGTCAAATATTATCGGAGAATTACCAACCTCCTACTCCATAAATCGAATCTAACCTTTTCTTAATGTTGCAATCGAGTCCACACTCTTTATTACAACTCTTCCTCTGGCAGACTTTCCATAATATGTAAGCAACTTCCTAATTACTGAATGGCATGCTTTCTTATATCAAGATGGGCATGCTTTCTTCTTAATTTATTATTAGGCCCCCTGGTCACCTGTCCATGTTCTCTCCTATGAAAAATTTATTGGTCTGTATATCATACGATTGTAAACTATTTGTAGACTTGTTCATGTCCCCGTCTGAGAAATCGCCTTCCTCAGCAGAAAACATTCCTAACTCTTCAGCCTCTCCCATACGCTCTTAACCCTCAACCCAGAAATCAGGTCCTTGTTGCGTCTAATGTTGCATCTCTCATGTGTATAATTTAGAACGATATTCAAAACACAATTCGCGACACATTCGCGAAAAAATTTCGCCACAAAACTACCAATTCCAAGTAATACTTCTTGCCTAAAGAGACACAGATATATATAGAACAAATAACATAAGAAATAATAAATAAGTTATAATAAAATAAATAATAAAAACATAAATAAATAAAGTATCACAAAAATAAATAAATTGTTTATTATTAATTATTAATACAATAATATGCTAATTACAGATATAATTTTAGAATAATGTAAATAAAGGAGGTATATATCAGAATTATTTCTATTGAAAAGTATACTTACTCATTTTTAATGATTAAATTAAATAAATAGCACGCAACGATCACGCATGATATACCAAACTTTATAAATGAGATTCTTTACATAAATAACAAAATAAACTTAATAATATATAATTGATAATAACATTAATAATTAAATAATATTAATATTTAATTAAATAAATAATTAAATATATAATTATTGAAATAAATAATAAATATATTTTAAGCAAGAGAAAATAAATAAAATAAATAACTAAACTGACAACCTCCCTCTCTATAGGGACTATAAAAAATAATTTAGGATACAGAAGTAGTTGCTAAACTACACTAGACATGAATAATTATTCTTAAATAAGATATTAAATGAGAATAAAATAATTACTTAATAAAAAATAACATTAAAAATATAATAAATTATTAAAATAACTTAAAATAATATATTAATTTTAATTGATGATATAATTAATAATTACAGGGAAATACGGATATATAAATTTAATATATTATATAGTATCTAAATAATATATAAATAATAAATTAATAATATATATAAATTATTATAAGTTTATGTATATACTATATATAGATATTATAGTATATATATATTAATTTATATATATTACATATATATATATATACGTACTATATATATATATATATATATTATTATCTAGATATATATTATGTATATATACATTAATAGTTATATATATATATATATATATATATATATATATACGGACAATTTAATAATAGTAAATTAATATATAATAAATTAATAAATGCTAAATAAATACTATATAAATATAGTAAAATAACATACTATAATAAATTAAGTAAATAATATAGTAATAACAATAATTATTCGATAAATAAATAAATAATTAACATAGAAAAATAATTAATAAATAAATACATAAATAAATAAAACAAATGATAAAAATAACTGAACAAATAAATAATAAAATTTTTAAATAATAAAATTAAATAATTTAATTTAAAAACTTCAAGGATGAATAAATAAAAAAAAAGTACACATTATAAATATAAAATAAATAATTCAATAATAAATAATTAAACATTAAATACAATACAGTAATTTGATATATATATAAAAAATTATAGAATAATAAATAAAATAGAAGTAAGCAAATAAATACACATAAATAGGATAGGATTAAACAATATAAATTACCTATTTATATATAGATACATAAATAAGAATTTATAAAATTTCAAAATAGATAAACTAATAAATTTAACAATGAATAAAAAATAAATAATACTAACACCTGTTTCTTTTACAATGGACAACGCTCTCTTTAATAAAGCATAATTAGGGTGTGACGTTTCCCTGGTGTTTAAAAGTTAACTTGAGATCCATATTGGTTACTGTAATAAACTTTTAAGGGATAAATCAATCAGTCATTTAGACCCTTCTTTGCATGAATATTTTGGGTATATAAAAACATAATCGTAAGAATCCAAACACCCTTTTCCTTTAATTGGGACACGCTCTATGTTAATTAAAGTATAATTAGAGTGACTGAGTTCCTGGTTTAAAAAGTTAAATCGGTTGAATTGTACTGTACATGCAAAATTTTCGCAAAATGCAATCCCTCATTTAGACCCCTTCCTTACATACCCCTAATTTTTTTTGGGTTATAAATAAAACAATACTCGTAAGACCAATCCAAACACCCTTTCCTTTTAATTGGGACACGCTCTCTTAAATTAAAAGTATAATTAGAGTGACTGCGCTTCTGGTTTAAAAAAGTTACTCGAGTTGCAAATTTGTTACTGTAATCAATAATTATAAAACCAACCTCATTTAGACCCTTTTCTTACATACCACTATTTTGGGTATAATAAAAACACAATCAGTAAAGACATCCATAACACTACCTGTTCCTTTTAATTTGGGAGGACACGACTCTCTTTAATTAAGTATAATCTAGAGTGACGAGTTCATGGTTTAAAAAGTACTTGAGATTTCATATTGGAAACTGTAACTCAAATTTTAATAAAATCAATTCTGTCTTTTAGACCCTTCTTACATACCTATTTTGGGTATATACAAAACAATAATCGTAAGACATCCACAACACGCCATTTTCCTTTTAATTGGACACGGCTCTCCATTTAATTAAAGATAATTAGAAGTGAAATGGAGTTCTGGTTTAAAAGTTTACTTGAGATTCATATTGGTTACTGTAATCAAATTTTCCATAAATCAATCAGTCATTTAGACCCTTCTTACATACCCTACTGTTGGGTATATAAAAACTTCAAGGAACTATGCCTCCCCCTGTTTCCTTTTATTGGGTCCCCATGACTTTACGCTAACTATAATTAGAGTGACTGAGTTCCTGGTTTAAAAGTACTTCAGATTCATACTGGTTACTGTAATTCAATTTTCGCATAAATCAATCCAGTCATTTAGACCCTTCCTTACATAAACCTATTTGGGTACATAAAACATAATCGTAAACGACAATCGCAAACCCCTTTTCCTTTTAATTGGGACAATCGCTCTCTTAATTAAAGTATAATTAGAGTGACTAAGTTCCTGGTTTAAAAGTTACGGTTGGAGGATTCATAATTATTAATCCCTATATAACTTTTAATAAATCAATCTGTCTTTTAGACAATTCTTACATACCTAATTTGGGTATATAAAAACATAATGGTAAGACATCCAAACACCCTTTTCCTTTTAATTGGGACACACTCTCTGTTTAATTTAAAGTATAGTTAGAGGGACTGAGTTCCTGGTTTAAAAGTTACTTTAGATTCATATTGGTTATTGTAATCAAAATTCCATAAATCAATCAGTCATTTAGAGGCTTTACACTATATTTTGGCGTTATAAAAATAATCGGTTAAGACAATGCCAACACACCCTGTTTCTTTTAACATTGGGAACGTTTCTTAATTAACAGTAATAATTAGAGTGACTGAGTTCCTTTGGTTTTATAAGTTACTTTGCACCCACTTCATATTGGTATATATGTAATCAACACTTTTAACTAAATCAATCTGTCTTTTTAGACCCTCTTACATACCCTTATTAGTGTGGGGTATAAGAAATCAACCAGATCGTAAGACGATCCAGAACACCTTTTCTTTTGAATTGGAAACACGCGGGCTCGGTATTTATAAGTATAATCTAGAGTGACTGAGTTCCTGGTATAAAAGAGACTCGAGTTGCAATTTGGTTACTGGTAATCAAATTTTCCTAATCAATCCCTCATTTAGACCCTTCCCACATACCTATTTTGGGTATATAAAAAAATACATCGTAAGACATCAAACACCCTGTTCCTTTTATTGGGACACGCTCTCTTTAATTAAAGTATAATTAGAGTGACCTGAGTTCTGGTTTAAAGTTTAAAATCGAGTCGCAATTTGGTTACTGTAATCAAATTTACATAAAACAATCCCTCATTTAGACAACCTTCTTACATACCTATTTTTGGTATATAAAAACAATAATCGTAAGACCTCCAAACACCCTGTTCCTTTTAATTGGGACACGCTCTATTGTCATTAAAGTATATTAGAGTGATGAGTTTGGGTTTAAAGTTACCTTGAGATTCATATTGAGGTTTTGTAATCAAATTTCATAAAATAACAAGTCAGTCATTTACGAACCCTTTTATACTACTATTTTGGGTACTATAAAAAACCATAATCCGTAAGACATCCAAACACCTGTTCCTTTTAATTGGACACGCCTCTTTAATTAAGATAATTAGAGAGTGACTGAGTCCTGAGGTTTCAAAGTTACTTGAGAGATTCGATACTGTGGGTCTTGACTGGTAATCAAAATTTCGATATAATTCAATCAGTCACCTTGTTTGACCTTCTTAACATACCGGGTAAGTATTTCGGTGTATATACAACCAACTACTAATCGTAAGACAATCCAAACACGCCTTTTCCTTTTTCACACTCTGGGACACGTACGCTGGAGTTAGAAGCATAATTGAGAGTGACTAGTTCCTAGTTTAAAAAGTTATTTTCAGATTCATATTGGTAATCTCCACGTAATCCAAATTTCCAATAAATCAATCAGTCATTTAGACCCTTTCTAACATACCTATTTTGGGTAAATAAAAAACATAATCGTAAGACATTCCACAACACCTCTGTTTTCCTTCCTCCGAATATGATGAACAGTTCTTTAACATTAAAAGTATAATTAGAGGTGACTGAGTTCCTGGTTAAGTTACTTCAGATTCATAAATTGGTTACGTACCCATCGGAAAAATTTCCATAAATCAATCGGATCAATTTAGACCCCCTTGCGTTCATACCTACTTTTGGGTATATAAAAAACATACATCGTAAAGAACAACTCCAAACACCACGTTCCTTTTAATTGGGACACACTCTCTTTAATTAAAGTGTACTTTAATTAAAGTATAATTAGAATGACTGAGTTCCTGGTTTAGAAACCAGTTTTTGAGATTGGCATTATCCTGGTTTAACTGTAATCACAAATTTTACATTAATCAATCTGTCTTTAGAACCCTTCCCCTTATACATACCCATTTTGGGTACATATAAACCACATTCATAATCGTACAGAATCCAAAGGGCACCGTACTTTTCCTTTTAATTGGGACACGCTCTCTTTAACCTTAAAATGTATACATTAAACGATGTGAACGGAGTTTCTCTGTTAAAAAAAGTTACTCGAGTTGAATTTGGTTAAACTGTATCATTTCCATAAATCAATCCCTCATTTAGAACCACTTCTAATACAATACCTATATTTTGGCGCTCATATAAACATACATCGTAGGACAATCTCAACCCTTATTTCTTTTAATTGGGACATTCGCTCTCTTTAATTTAAAGTATAATTAGAGTGACTGAATTCCCTGGTTTAAAAGTTACTCGAGTTGCAATTTGGTTACTATAATCAAATGTCCCAAAAATTTACATTTAAATCAAACTCCCTCTATTTAAGACCCATTCTCCTACATACCTATCTGGTATATAAAAACATAATCGTAAGACATCCAAAAACCCTCTTCCTTTTAATTTGGACACGCTCTTTTAAATTAAAAAGTATAATTAGAGTGACTGAGTTCCTGGTTTAAAAGTTACTTGAGATTCTTATTGGTAACTGTAATCAAATTTTAATAAATCAAGGAGTCAGAGTTCACTTTAGACCCTTCTTAATCACTATTTTGGGTATATAAAAAACACGAAACACATTCGGACATATGGACCTTCTAAATGGGAACACGAACTCTCTTACATTATTACAGCATAAATTAGAGTGACTGAGTTCCTGGTAAGTAACTATGAGAGGTTCAATTGGTTACTGTACATCAAATTTCCATACATCAATCCAAGCCTTCACTTTTTTAGACCCTTCGTTATAAATACCTTATTTTGGGTATATAAAAACATAATCGTAGGACATCCAACACCCTGTTCCTTTTAATTGGGACACGATCTCTTAACCATTAAAGCAAAACTTAAAAGTTTGACTGAGTTCCTCGGCAATTCAAAGTTACTTCAGAACTTCATTTGGTTATCTTGTGAATTCAAATTTCCAAATAAAAATCAATGAGCTAACAATAAACATTGGTCAAACAAAAATTATATTTTTGGGATATATAAAAACATATAGTACAGACATTAAAACGGATTTTTTAAAATTAATAGTGGAAATAAATAGATCTTTAATTTAAAAGTGTAATTCTTAGACTGTGACTGAGTTTTCTTGGTTATAAAAGTTACTGCAAGATTCATAATTGGGTTACTCATAAGTCATTCTTTGCCGCAAATTTCCAATAAACCCTCAATCCTCATTTACGACTCTTTTTGCATAATCTATTTTGGTATGGTAACCATAATCGTAAGACATCCCAAACACCCCTGTTCCGCTTTATTATTGGGACACGCTCTCTTTAACTAATGTATAATTAGAGTGACTGAGTTCCCTGTTTAAAAAAGGTACTTGAGGATCCTCAATATTGGTATAGGGTCGAATAATAAATTTTCAATAAATCAACTCCTCCATTTAGACGCCATATTCCTACATACCTACTTGGTGGTATATATATTAATAACAACTACATTCTGTAAGACATCCTATAACACCCCTCGTTCCTTTAATTCTGGACGAGGCTTCGGTTGCCTTAACCTTAAAGTATATGGTATTATGGTGGACTTAGAGGGTTCCTTTGGTTTAAAGTGAGCGGTAGATTCAATATAGTTACTGATAATTTCGAAATTTCCTATTGAAATCAATCACTGTCACTTTAGACCCTTCTTAACATACTATTTTGGTACATACTACACACATAATCGTACGACATCCAAACACACTGTTCCTTTTAATTGGGACACGCTACTGTTAATTAGGGCATAATTAGGAGTGACTTGAGTTCCTGGTAAAAGTTAAAATCTCAGATTCATATAAATGGTTACTGTAATCTAAATTTCCACATATAATCAAATCAGTCACATTTAGACGCCTTCTTACCATACCTATTATGGTATATAAAAACATAATCGTAAATGACAAATCCAAACACTCCTTTTCCTATTTAATTTGGGACATAACGCTCTCTTTAATTAACAGTAAATTAAGAAGTTAGACTGATTTCACTTAGTATTAAAAGTTACTCGAGTTGCAATTGGTTGGACTAGCTCAAAATAATTTAACATAAAACAATCCTCATTTAAGTCCTTCTTACATACCTATTTTTGGTATATAAAAACATAATCGTAAGACAATCCAACACACCCTGTTTCCTTTAATTGGGACACGCTCTCTTATAATTAAAGTATAATTAGAGTGACTGAGTTCCTAGTTTAAAAGTTACTCGAGTTGCAATTTGGTTACTGTAATCAAAATTTCGCAATTTAAATCAATCCCTCATTTAGACCCTTCTTACATACCTATTTGGGGTATAAAAAAAATACATAATCGTAAGACATCCAAACACCCTTTTCCTTTTACTTTTGACACGCTACGAACAAGTTAATAAAAGTAATAAATTATATTGACAGAGTTCCTGGTTTAAAAGTTCTGAGTTGGTTAAAATGTAATCAAATTTACATAAATCAATCCCTCATTTAGACAACGCCTTTTAATCATATTACTATATTTTTGGTATATTTACAAAACATAAATCGTAAGACATCCAAACACCCTGTTCCTTTTAATTGGGACACGCTCACTGTAATTAATGTATAATTAGAGTGACTGATTATATTTAAAGCTTGAAAATATTATTATACAGATTATATTTATATTGGTATTTCTGTATAATCATTTACCATATCGATTCTGAATCTTAATTATTCGGATGAACGGAGTTTATTTCCGATAATATGAATCGGAAAGGTCTAGAAATGCTATTGTACGTAGATTATACCTATACATTATATATCATAATTACTTAAAACTATTTATACTATATATTTTGGGGTTTTTAATTATATTATCGTAAGACATATATATATATAACTAACAAACCTATTATTATTATATATATATTTATTATATTTATATTTATATCTTACTGTTTTTACCTTTTATTATGTAGGCATTATATTTTTATGATTATATATTATTATAAATATCTAGTACTAGATCAGTGGACGATAGAGAGAGCAGAGCTTTATTAAGCTAATTAGGTGGATTGCGAGTGTACAACAGTATGGTTTGTTAAGAGGTGTTTTTTATACTGAATGGATTAAATTCAACCCTCGTAGACATGATTCAAGTTGGAGACTGTATCATATATACTTCTACCAGGTTCATTTTTACTCCAGTGATCTCGATGCTGCATTCTTGGTTGAGAGAATTTACGATATTATCCTTTAGAGACACACATTCCTTCTGTTAGCCTTTAGCAAGGCCTGGTTCTCCTATGGGTACTAGCTATAGAACATTGTCAGTATTTAGACAAGACAGTATTCGGCCAATAAAATCATTATCTTTACACCATGGTTAGGATTGGTCTCTTCCATTAGAAATTGGGCAACGCTCCCATAGAGAATGCTTCTTTGGTTTTAATAAAATGTGCTATGAAGTTTAGCCATTATAAAGCTAAATTAAGGATAGAAAGGTGGACTATAATGATAGTATTTCATATGAGGCGTAGTTAAAACGTTATGATTTCGGTGGAGGACTTTCCTAACGAAAGGTTAAGTAGGCATTGGTAGCAAGAAGTCATTATTCAGTATAAGACAATGGTTACTGTATCAATTTTCATAACCATCAGTGCATCGGTTCATTTGTTAGACAGGAACTTGGCTTGGCATATGTTATCGAAAAGAAAAAACTAGTTATCCAAATGTTAGTAGGCGAAATAGGTTAAAATGACTGGTTTCGTAGAAGGACAGCAAATTTACCTTCCACTATATGATAATGGAGTCATATTAAAAGCAAAGAAGGAACATCGAAATTTATAAGAAGGCAGACCACGGTTTATGTGATTATATATATAGATATACATCATACAATCAATTATATATTATACATATAATATATATACATAGGTATGTATATATATATATATACACTTAGTAAAAATATGCTTAATATTATGATATCTTTTATTTCAATAACAATATATAATAAATATTATAATATGTATATATATATATATATACTATAGTAGATATATTTGTATATATTATAATATATATATATTCTATATATATTTATATAATAATATATATAATATTAATATATTATATTATATATATATATATATATATTATTATAATAGAACTTCGGTTTAAAGGGTGTTTAACCGATATATATCGAACGGACGATGTAATCGCTTCGATTTTGATTATTTTTAATGTATAGATTTATTTCAATTAGAGTCAGATCTTAAGAGCGAGAGTCATACTAGGTTGACTCTAAATTAAAAGTTATTTAGTTTTTATTCTTTTAAACAGGAATCCCAAGGATTAAAATTCGCCTAAGATGTCAAGAGCTCAGGGGTCATCGTTGCCAATTGTGGGCGCTACTTCGTAATAGCCAAGATTGGAGTCTAGCAATAACAGACGGGGACTTAGTTCCCGTCATCATTTAGACACCTTCCTTACATACCTATTTTTGGTTATTAAAAACATAATCGTAAGACATCCCAAACACCCTTCTGTTCCTTTTAAAATTGGGAACAGGCTCTCTTTAATTAAGTAAATTAGAAGTGATTGATTCCCTAGTTTAAAGTTCTCGAGTGCAATTTGGTTACTTGTAATCAATATTTCATATCATCCTCATGGTAACGTATTCTTACATACCTATTTTGGGTATAAACATAATCGTAAGACATCCAAACACCCTTTCTTTATTTGGACAACTGCGCTTCTTATATTAAAGTATTATTAGAGTGACTTGAGTTCTGGTTTAAAGTTACTTCGAGTTGCAGTTCATTTGGTTTCTTGTCAATCAAATTACAATAACAATCCTCATTTAGCCGCTCTTACATACCTTTATTGGTATACTTGTAACAAATAGTAAAGACATTCAAACACCCCTGTTCCTTTTTAATTGGGACACGCTCTCTTTAATTAAAAGTTAATTAGAATGACTGGTTCTGTTTTTAAAAAAGTTTCTTGAGATTCCATATTGGTTATGGTATCAAATTTCCAATAAATCAATAGTCTTTAGACCCTCTTACATACCTATTTTGGTGTATATAAACATAATCGTAAGACAATAATCCAACACCCTGTTCCTTTAATTGGAAACGCTCACTTTATTAAAGTGTCTTAGCGTGACTGATTCCTGGTTTAAAGTTACTTGAGATTCATATTGGTAACTGTAATAAAATTCCCTCATTTAGACCTTTTTTGCATATCTATTTTGGGTATATAGAAACATAATCGTAAGACATCCAAACACCATTTTTTAAGTTATCAATGCCAACGATGGGTGTCTTTAAATTAATGTTAATTAAAAGTCTGAGTTCCTGGTTTAAAAGTTACTTGAAATTCATATTGGTTACTGAAATCAAATTTCCATAAACAGTCATTTAGACCCTTCCTACATACCTATTTTGGGTATAATATAAAACATAATCGTAAGACATCCCAAACACTCCTGTTCCCTTTTAATTGGACACGCTCCTCTTTAATTAGTATAATTAGAGTGAATGAGTTCCTGGTTTAGTTACTTGAGATTCATATTGGTTACTTTGATCAATTTCCATAATTCAATGCCTCATTTAGATCCT
>JABUQX010088948.1:15000-35393 GCA_015478945.1 Trachelipus rathkii | reverse complement strand
GAAATGGCTAATATTGCTGTACAGCGCATACAGAAAGAGCTTAAGGAAGTGGCTGAAAGTGACGAGATTCAAAAATGTAACATCCATGTCGAACTTGCTGAAGATAATTATCTAGACCTAAGAGGTCAAATTAGCGGTCCATCAGATACGCCTTATGAAGGTGGTATATTCCATCTTGGGATCCAAATTCCTAAATCCTATCCCTTTAAACCTCCAAAATTGAAGTTTCTTACTAAAATATGGCATCCGAATATATCATCAGTAACTGGAGCTATATGCCTTGACATTTTGCAAGATAAGTGGGTAGCATCTATGACTCTTCGCACTGTACTCCTGTCTCTCCAGGCTTTACTAGCTGCTGCTGAACCTGATGATCCACAGGACGAAATAGTTGCTCGACAGTATAGAAATAACTACCCTTTATTTTTTAAAACGGCTCAGTATTGGACCTACGCTCATGCAGAAGGTGAGAAGACTGAATCGGAAGAATTTACAGAAAAAATTGAAAGTCTAAAAGAAATGGGAGTGAATGAAACACGGGCTTTGATTGCTTTATCTTCTTCTAATTGGGATGGATCTACATTGCCATAAATGTAGACGTAACCTAAATGCTCAGGATCTTTATTTAGTCTTTATTTGTCTTTACTTTATCTTTATTTAGTCCTTATTTGCCTTTACTTTTACTTTTTTTGTAAAGTAGATATGCCATAAAGTGTGATAGAATGGAGCTCCTGTCAGTCCAAGTAAACAAAGCCTATGGGATTATTCACAACTTTAAAAGTAATTCAAATCTTAAGAAGGCCTTATCCTGACGTTTATTGTGATGATAATACTAAAACACCATACCAAATCAGGATATGTAAAACTGTAGAAGACGATTCATTGCAGCAATGCATGAAATTAAGAAGATTGGAATGAAACCCTAAAAAGATTCAAGTGTTTATTATGAACACTGAATTCAGTGTTAACTCTATTTTATAAATCAATATGATTGAAAGTTAAAATTTAGAGCAATGCTTATATTTACAGTAAAAAAAAAATTGTGCAGTTCCCATCCTCAAGCAGCCTTACTCAAGAGTCTATTTTTGAGACTAGATAATTCTGGTGATAGCCTCTATATTAATCAATGTTCAAATAGAATAAATCTTTATTGCGGTCGATAATAATAATCAATTTCTTTAAGAAATTCTCCTCCAGGAATAATGTGCCCGTGAGAAGTTTTAATTAACATTAATAATAAATATTTTGATCATTTTTTTTGCTTTTCTTGATTTTAAAAATAAACTTTCCAAATAAAAAAACGAGAAGATATTTATTTTCAACAAGTCGTCACTCTTGAATGTTGATTTTCTTCCCATCTTGACTTTAGAATTTCTTATTTCTGAATCCAGTGTTCTTTTGAAAGATTATTTCTTCACTTTAGATTTCTATTTCTTTCATCTCTTTCGCTTTTCTATTTCTATTTTCCTTCCTATTTCTTCTGCAGTTTTTTATAAACTTTTTCTTTCCTTCAAGTTTCAATATATATGTATATATAATATATTATATATATATATTATATTATATATTAATATATCTATATTATTAAATATATAATAAATATAATTAAATATTATATTATATAATATATTATTAATATATATATGTAGGATATCTTATCCTTTTAGCTCTGTGGTCTAAGGGGTATCACTCTTGGTTTAGCCGCATACAGAGGTAAGGGTTCAGCCACTTAGGGACATTATAAATCAAGATCTATATATTATCGTATTTTATATATATATATTATATATATATATAATTATATATAATATATATAATTATTATATATATATATATTATATAACTATTATATATATTACTACTAGTATATATTATGGTAATTTGTCGGTTTAAGGTATGTGTCTCATAATATCGATACTTTAGAAGATAATCGATTTATAAATTCTCACGATGCAACGTTGCCAAGTGTTTTCAAAATTATATATAATATTAATCATATTGTTTTAAGATAATGATTGATATATAAATCATATATATATATATATTATTATATCTACATATATTTATTATTCTTATAATTAACTATATTATATATATAATATTTTATATTATATATATAATATATAACTTGAAAAGATAAAAAAAAGTTATTTTCTTGGGTTCATATAATTGACCCATGGTGATCCATAAATGATGAATTCTTTCTTTATGTTTTTTATTAGATTTGCGTTTAAATAGGAATTCTGAAATACGAGTGTGTAAATGAATTATTTAGACTTGAAACTATTTCCATAGCAAAAGAAGACAGTTTAAAGTATTTTCATAAAGACAAACTGTACTATTGTACCTAGAACTGAGACCATGTGAAGATGCACTAAATTCTATACTGCTTTAGCATATTTTAAATGAAAAAATTTCAATTATAATTTTTGCGAAGCTTATAAGAAGATAAAGTTGTCTTTATTTGAAAGGCAAATGTGTTTGAATTTATGCACACATTTCCAATGGAAATATTGATTTACTAATTATTATATATATATATATATATATATATATATTATATATATATATATATTATTAGTATAAAATATATATATATATCTAGTCTATATATATTTAAATCTATATAATAAAATTATTATAATTAATAGTATTATATATAATTCTATTATATATATATATTATTTTTATTATATATATATATATATATTATATTATAGTAATAATATTTATTATATATATATATATATACTCTTATATACTATATATATATATATATATATATATAATATTCTATTCATTCATAGGCCCGGTATGCTGGCTAATATATAAATATTAGTAATATATATATAATTAATTAATTTGTATTATTAATATATATATAATATATTTTCCTTATCTATAATAAATCTCTTTTCTATATAATCTAGTTATAAGTATCTTCCAGCCCCTTTGGGGCTCTCTATGCTCTGCTAACTAGACATTTCTTTTTCTGCCTGCTAACTAGGTATTTCTTCTTCTCCCTTCTAATCTGGATATCTCTCTTATATCTTATTCTATCCCCGCCGGCCGTATGGGGCTGTCTACTTCTCAATATCGTATTCTTATTTTCTTCTACATATAGTATATTTTCTCTATCTTAGATATCTCTCTCATCACAATTTAATAATATCTTCCGGTGTTTCGCCCTTAGGGGGCTCGCGCCGCCGGGGACCCGCCTGGGGGGTGTTTCACCCCTCACCTCCGTAGGGGCGGGTTGGCGGCAGGCCCCCCGCGCGCACCACCATACGCGCGGGGGTTCCGGCGCCCTCCGGCGAGGGGGCCATCGTCACGCTACCTGTCATTCAGGCACGGCCGCAGCGTCCGTCTGCTTCGGGGTATTCTCAAATTTATTGCTCCCTATCCTGTCACCCAAATTTTTTTTTTTTTTTACCTCTGGTTCCGATCAACTCCAACCACCCTAAAACGGCTCGCAGGGTCCTCTCGGCAAGCCGGGGCCGCTACGGGTCGGCTCATTCCCTCCGGGGCGGGTCTCCGGCACCCCCGCTCTTTGGTCGCAAAGATGGTGATAAGCGGGGTTCCTCCGCCCTCCCTCCGGAGTCTGAGCCGTCACCCTCTGTTTCCTGTCGCTGGCCCTACATGGGTCGTAGCTGTTATTTCTATCTTATCATTCTATTATTACTTTTTTTTTATCTATCTCTCTCTAGTGTAATCTATTTCTATCTCTAAATTTCTCGGATCCTATATAGTTTTTCTTTCTATTATATCTCTATTCTATCTCTCTCCTTTCTATCTCTCTCTTCCCCTACCTGGTGTGATACTATTTATTTTATACTTCATATTGTACCTCATATTTGTTTTTCTTTTATCTTCTTCTATTCAGTTCCAAAGAAAGCCAAATATGTCAGGAATTCTCCATAAAGATCTTCCCAGTTGACCTTTTTATTCCCTTTTTTCCTCAATTTTTCTTTTTCACACTCACATTCCCAATCCTCTTCGTCTATTCTCTATTACAACCCCATACTTTTTCTTTTTGAGCCAACCTTATTTCTGGACTTTTGCACCTCAGTGTCATCTCCGTGTTCGCCCTCCCGCATTCTTTTCCCATTGGGTCTCCGCTATCGCATACACCTAGTTCTCGCCCCCCTCGTCTCGTGCTCCCCATTCCCGCTCCCGCCTATTCCCCTATCTTTATCTATATATCTCTTCATTTAGTCTCTTCTTTTAATTCTATTCAACCATAAGATGTGATACTTGCTATAACTGTAAAGGTCTATTTTCCTTTAAATTTTGTCACTATTACCGCGTTGGCAGTTTTGTCTGAATTTAGGAACAGCTGTTCTAAAAGACCCTGGCGCTATTTTTTCTCTTTTTCTCTATCTCTATCTTTCTATTCTTCTTCTTTCTTATTCTTTTAAATTATGATACGTAATGGTTAAAATATACTCTATTTATTACTTATCTCCTACCTTCCCGGTCATACTCCTCTACTCTCTTATACTACATATAATCTTATTTACCTTCTTGTCTAGTATACTACTTTATTATTTCTTTTTTTCGATTATTCATATCTACTTCTCAATCATCTCTTAACAGCAAAAAATAAGCCTCTAACACTTTGCAAAATCCAAATAAGGCCCTTAACACGTGCAGACTACTATCTTCCCCCTCTTAAATGCTCCCAGTCCCGGTCCTACATTGCTGGATTGCTTGGGTGTCATGCTGGTCCAGCCCACTGTCACCACCCACGCCCACCCACCCCCCCTATCTTTCATCTCTCTGATTATCCTCATCTCCCCCCTCCTATAGCTACTTGCCCCGGTACTCCCTTTTTGGCCTCTGACCCTTTTTTGGACTCGGCCACACAAATATTGTACACCCCCTCCCCTTCCATTCTGTTCTCCTTTAGTATATATTGCTTAAGGTCGGTCTACTTCGCGCTTTCTCTTGTTGAGGGTTTCTCGTTCACTCCGCCTTTCTAATTCTTTTTTTCTTATTTTCCTCACCGATACCACTTCCACGGGTTGGAGCAATGCGATGGCCGGGCGTCGGGGTCTCTCGGCTTCGGGACTATACGGGGTCGGCTTGTTATCCCCCTCCGGGGACGGGTCTCGGAACCCCGTCTTTGGTCTTTGGGTGTCGCGGGGTGTTCTCCGCCCCTCCCTGGGGTTTCATGGCCCCTCTCACAACCCCATACTGCTTCCAACGTCGGCTCGCGCCCTATTAGTGGCGTCTCCCCCCCTTTTATTTTTTTTCACCTTTCCTCTGTGCCCTTTTCCGCGGCTTCCCCCTGGTATTCCTTTTCGCTGTCCGCTCTTGTCGTTTTTGCGACTACATTCCGTTCTATAAACTACAGTTTTTTTTTTTTTATTTTTTTTTTTTTATTATTTTTTTCCTTTCTTCCCGTTACGCCTTGGTCCCCCTTCCCTCCAATTTTTTTTTCTGTTTATCGTTTTTCTGTCGCTTCTTTTTTCGACTCCCTCTGGCACTCGCCTCTGCCCGCTTCACTCTATCTCTCTTCTATAGGTCCACTGCTCTGCGCAGCACTCTGCCTGTACTCACCTCTCACCGCTCCTTGCAATCCTCCTCCCCTTTTATTCTCGGAGCTTTTTCTCCAATGAACTTCTCCCCTCCCTACCTCCCACATTGACCCTTTCCTCGTTCAACATGTTTGCACCACTTGTCTGCTATTCCCGTTTTCTGCGCATTCCCCGCACTCGCCTCTCGAGTGCGCAGCGCCCTTGCCCCTGTTGCCTTTTTTCTTTTTTCCTCGCACAATCCCCCGGTCACCCCGCCGACTGCGAGCGTGGGGTTTCTTCAGAGCTACCCGGGGCCGACGGGGGGGACTTCGTCATCCCTGTCCTTCAGTCCGGCTTGGCCCACCCCCTACACCGGCTATCTCACCGCCAAATACACTCTTTTCCCCCGCGTACTTCCCTCTATTTGGCCCTTTTGTTCCCGGAGTCTTGTCCGGCTGTCGGTCCTTTCCCTACTCGCGCGCTTCCTCGATCTTCCCCTTCACTACGTTCTCTCGGTGGGATTCATTACCTCTTCGCCTCCCTACCCTTTTATTTTCGTTCCTCGCTGCACTCGCTTTGCTCTCTCCACTGTTAAATTTTTTTTCCTGTCGCTGTTAATCACCTTTTTAGTTAACAAAATACATGCTTGAACCTTTCTGGCAGGACTGGCCTCTCTATATCTATCATTTTCGTATATTCTCTCTATATCTCTAATCTATCTCGTCTCTTTCTCTCTTCGTATGATACAACATCTATCATATCTCTCTCTTATTTCTATATCTACTAGTTATTTATAATCATCTCTCTCATATCCATATAATCATCTTATCATAATCATCATATTATTCTCTCTCTATATTCTCTCTTCTACTTTCATACTTTTCATTTCACTCTTATACTTTTCCTCATTCCTCCATCAGTCCCTGCTGCCCTGCTTCTTTTCTTCTGTTGCCTCTTTCTCACCCCCTTCAGCGCGCATTCAAGCATGCCCGCTACGAAACGCTCACCTTTCCCCCTACTTAGCTTTGTCTCTCACACGTGACCTGGTTTCTCATCTACTATGCCGCTCTCTTTTTGGTTAATACTTCATACCCCGCTTCCTAATCTCTTCTCTTTTCTAGCGCCCAACCACCTTACTTCTCATTGGCATCATAACCCCCTTGTTTTACCCCCTAAATTCCTCTTGTTCTCATCGCATAAGATTTTGTGTCACATGCCTCCTGGCGTCTCTAGTTTTCCCTCCTCCAGTTGTACGCTTGGCCTTTGTTCCTCTGTCCGGTTTTGGAGTGGTCTTCGGATTCTTTACCCTTGCTCGGCAAGCGTTTTCCCACTGGGGTACGGCACCCTGGTGGTACTCGCCGCCCGGTTTGCGGGTATTGCACCTCTCTTGGTCATGTCGGCCCCGCCCCCTTGCACTTCTTTGCGCCCATGTTCGCGCCTTGTCTCATCCGCTGGGCTTCTTTCTGCACTTTTTCTCTCGTTACTGGGGTTCATCTTTTCCTGCTGTTTTTCCTTCGATTCGGCTGTAGCCTGCTCTTCCTATCACTTGCCACTACCTTTAACTGTCCCTCACCCCTAACGCTCTCATTACTTCACTTTGCGTCTTTTGCTTATCTTTGATACATCTTCGCATACAGGACATTCACTCACTTGACCCCACCACCCATTTTTCATTACTTGCGTGCATTCGGATGGGTGGGGTTGGGATTCTGGGCACGGGGTACGGTCCTCTCCATGCCCGCTCCTCCCGGCGTCCAGGAGCGGCACAGGTTGGGCGCACTGTGCATCGGCTGTTTACTGTCATCTCCGTTGCGCTATTTGAATCATACATACAGAACTAGGAGCTTCGAAGCTGTCCACAGCTTTGTTTTGTCCATCTTCCATCATTTGGGCGGGTGCCCTGCTCTTTCCTAGCTTTGACTTCGCATTTTGTGGTTTTTTTGAGCCATCGCCCCTCTTCTTTCCCACCGCTTTCCTAGTTTCACGCTTTTCCCCTCCTCTCTGACAGTCTTGTAACCTTCCCACTCTCCTCTTTTCTTCCCACCTCATTTTACTACACCTCCATTCACCCCGGTTCAACCCACTAACGCTTTACTGCATCCCGCTCAGCGCACTCACACCAGCCCTCGTTCCTTTATGTAATCATTCCCCATGCTTTTTGCCCACGCCCTTCTCCCTTACCCACTTTATCTGCTCCCTCTGCTTCTCCGTTCCCTTTTACCTCCCACTACCTCCCTACTATTTTAACCTTCAGATTCTTGACTCTCTTTTTCACGCCTCGCGGCCATTTCCCACCACCGACTCACCTTCCTACCTGCCCTACTCTTTCCTTCCTCTTACATCTCCTTTACCTTTCACCACTTCATCCTTTCCGCCCTTATCCACGCCTAGCACCTGTTCTCTCACCCCCTTACCGCAATTCGCCCCCCACCCTTTCGCGTCATACGCGACGGGCCTTTTCTCTCTTCACTTTTCTTTAGTCTCTACGCCTTCTTTCTACCCTCCCTTCCTATTCTTTCCTCCTTCTCTATCCATTCTACTTAGCCGGCGCCTACCCTCCCTGCTGCTCTTCTTAATATTCACTCATTCCTTTTCCCCCTCCTTATTTTCTCATCCCCGTCGACTTCATCTCTGATCCTGCCTATTTTGATTCATTCCGCAAGGCCTACTCCCCCTTATCTCTCCTACCCTCCCCGCGTCTTCCTCTAAATTCTGTCCTCCGCTTGCGCCACGTTCCTGAAGGCCTCCTGCACTTTCTCCTCCTTCTCTCTTCGAGTTTTCTTCGCCTCTTTGTTTCCCTGGGGCATCTTTTATCTCCCCCTCCCTCCATATTTTTACCACATGCCCCTTGTCCTTTTCTCCACTCCGTTCTATCGTCCCTACGCCGCTCTTTCCCCCTCCACCTCTCTCTTCGCCTCCCACCCTCACACCTCTTCCTTCTAAGTTTTCTCCCGTTTCCCCTTCTTCTTCTTTCTCCTCGGGTCCTCTTCTTGCTGTCCACTCCCTCGCTTCCCCCTCTAACTCTCACCACCGCTATGATTATCCCTATCCAAATCTCCCAGTTGTACACTTGCGCTTTCTCTGCTACCATTTCTTGATCCTTTTCCCCACGTCTTGATTAAATCATGGTCCTGTCTTATGCTTTCTTGCTCTTTCTCTCTGCTCACCCCCTCCCCCGAACTATAACTTCACCGCGCGCTTTTTCTTTTCTGTCCGCTCCCACTTCTACTTTTCCACTTGTTCCATCTAAACCTTCTTTTTTTCCTCTCTGTTAACCATTTATTTTTCGCTTTTTTTTTCTCCTACTTATTTCCCTCCACTTGACCTTCGCGCCCTTCCATCTAGAAAAGCCTGGCGTTCCCCCCCTATTCCCACCGCCTGCTTTCTTTTTCATTTCATATCTGGTTGGCCTCGCCATCTTATGCTCCCCTCTCCCTCTTTATTGCACCTTTTTACTTCCTGTCCTGTTTGCCCATCCCAATTTGTATCTCACTCCCCGCTTCTTTCCTTTTGTGTCCACAGCCATTGTTCGTTCCTTGTTCCTTTCGATTTTTCTTCGCTTCCCTATATCCTTCTTCTCTTCCATTCATACCCTCCTTCTTTCCTTCGTCTCTTCACTCTCCATACCTCGGCCCACTAACGTTCTCTTACATTCCCCCCCATACAGTCTGCTCTTCCTCTCCCCCATCCCCTCTCTTCTATCTATCATCTATCTTCTCTCTCATCTCTCTATCTCTCTATCTACCTCTATCTATCTATCTCTTACTCTTCTCTCTCTTATCTTCATATATATCATACTCTCTATTATTTACTCTTCTCTATCTATCTCTCTGCCTCTCTTTGACGCCCCTTGCATTACATCCCCGTCTCAGCCATCTCCGTCCGCTCCTCCCTCCTCGGCCTTCTCCGCTTCCCCTCCCTCTCCCTTGTTTGCTTCCTGCGGCAACCCCCTGTTTTCTGGGCGTCATCGCCACTCTGCATTGTGCCCACCTTCAACCGCTCAATTCTCTGACCCATTCGCTGCCAAAATGCAGTCCCTTTCCGGTACCCCCCCTTCGCCCCTCTCATGTCTGCACCCTCCACATCTGAATCCATCGCTCCCTACATCCCATACGCTTTTTCCCTCGCTTCTCGTCTCCTCCACACCCTGCTACTGTTCTCTTGCTCTCCGTCCCTCACCCTTTTCCCATTTCGCCTCTTCTTTTTATTTATGTTCCACCCTCATTCACATGCTACCCGCTTTTCTCCTTTGTGTCGTCTGCTTCAGTTTCCTTTCGGTCGGTTTCCCGGTTTGGTTGTTTTCAACACTCTGTTCGTCTTCCGGTTGCTCTACTTTGCGTAATTGCGCGCGCTTCCTTCCTTTAACCGGCCTCGGTTTTGCTAGAATGTCGTTGCTCCCTCCGCTGGTTTGGACCCCTGCTTCAACAGGTGCTCGTGTTTTTTTTCCCCCGTGTCGGCGTTTAATCATCTATCTATCTTTTATCATTTTCTAATACTCTTATTCTAAATAACTCTTCTATATCGATCTCTCTCATCTTCATATTCTCTCTCTCTCTATTCTATCTCTCTATATCTCTCTCTATTCTACTATTCTCTCTACTCTTTACTCTTACTATACTCTATTGTTGGTGGTGTGTGTGTAAGGTGTGTAGTGTAGTGTGTGTGTGTGTTGTGTGTGGTGGTGGGGTGTGTGATGTGTGTGGGCAGCCTCTCCCGAAGCCAATTGCCTCTATCTCCACCCACCTTTCACTACCGCACCTAATCCCATTTTTGACTCCGCGTTGCCATTTTCCTGGGTGCACCTTACCCAGCACCTATTCCACCTACTGTATTTTCTTTCATCCTCTTTTATTCACACCCCTTCCTCTTGTCGCCTCTATCGGCCATGGCAACGTTGCACTCCGAGATCGTTACTTTCTTTTTTGTTCTGTTTTTTTGTCCTGCTCTCGCGAATTTTAAAATTATTTTTTTCACTCATTTTTTTCCGGAGCTCTGCTGGCAGGGGGGACGCTGTCCCCCCGTCTTCCCCCCGTAAGGCGCAGACGCCCGCTGCCTCGTTTCCATCTTTGGCCAGTGTTAAACACTGAGGAGTCATTCGTTTCGTTCACCCACCCTTGCCACATCCTGGCGCTCTTCTCTTGACTCCCGGAGCTCCGGCGGCAGTAAACATGCGAGTCCCCTCTCACGTAACATGATGTTTTATTTCCCTTCTACACCCGTTTTTTTTAGTTTCGCTTTTCTTTTTTTCTTTTTTTCTTTTTTTTTCGCCTTTTCCCCTCCCCTTCTTCCCTGACTTGCCAACAACTTGTTTATACATTTTCGTGTGCTGTTTCTCAGTTTTTTTTTTACGTTCCATGCCTGTTGCTTTCTGCAGGCTGCTCTATATCTCTATCAAATTATTTTCATCATATACGTCTCTCTCTCATTCCCTATACTCTTCTTATATCTTCTTATTCTCTCTCTATCTATCTATCATCTCTCTCTCTCTCTACATATTATCACCGTGTGCGTATTTCGGGGGGGCCGGGGGCACTGCCACTGGCCCAAATTCCCGCCTTTATCCGCGCCAACTACTTAGTATCGCTCTCGTTTCTATCTCCTTTTTTCTCGCTCCCACGCCGTCGCGTTCCACCTTCCTTTCTCTACCTTTCGTCGTTGTCGGCCCATTCATCTCCGTAAGGTCCATTCGTTCCCACTACCCTTGACCCCCCTGCGCGCCCTGCCCCCTTCGACTTTTTCCCCTCACTTTTGACACGACCTGTGTTCGCTTCTCTGCCTCTGCCTGCGTCTGTGACATTGCTGTCCACGTAGCACGCTCATTCCATTCCCCTCCCGCCCTCCATTCCTACCATATCGCCGGCCCCCAAGCACCTTTTTTATCGCCCTTAGCCAAACCCTTTTTACTATCCCTTTTTGGCTGTTTTACCTTCCGTTTCGAGCGAGCGGTTTTTACCTTTTTCTTGCACTTTTGGTCTCCCGCCCGGGTTGTACTGTGAGGCTCTCATGCGCCTCCCGATTGTGTATTTTCCCCGGCCGCTCTCGGACAGCCCCCTGAACGCTTTACGTCAAAGCAGCCATGGGCTTTTGGCACAGTTGCCATGGCTCCCCGCCCCGGTTGCCCCCGCAGCAGCCTCGATGGCTACGTTTCTTGTTCGCCGTCCCTTTCCCCTCTTTCCCTCTTGCTGCCCTCTGGGCTTTACACCGTGTTTCCATGAATTCAGTTTAGCGTAAGCTTTTCCTCTTCAGCCTTATCTCCCACTCCTTGAGCATCTCTTGGCGCTGCAAGTCTTACCTGGCCTTCACCTCCTACCTACCATCGCACTATTCCCTCCAACTTGCCGATGTTTCTCCGCACGTCCTCCTCTCTGTCAGGCGCTTATTTAACCCCTTTAGGTCCGCATGCTTTTCGTACACTTCCTCTCCCTTCTTCCTTTTTTTCTTCGGCAATTTCACCCTTTTGTCCTTCCCGTTCATAATCTATCTTATCTCCCTCTCATATATCTCTCTTATAAATCTTTCTCCCTCTCTTCTCTTTATCTCCTCACAATCTCTATCTCAATTTATCTCTCTGTCTCTCTATATCTAACTCTTATCTTCTATCTACTTACTCTCTTTCTCTCTATCTGTTTTATCTAATTCCTTCTATTATTTTCTATCTATCATCATCATTTTTCTTAGTCTGATCGTATTCTTTACTTTATTATACATATATATATACAGTCGTCATACTAATCTTCTTTTACTTCTCTTAATCTATCTAGTATCCTATAATTACTTCTATCTCTATAATAATAATAAAAGGTAACATCGTGCAAAAGTTCCTTACTATATTCTATTAATTAATCCGCTTTTTCCCCGCAGTCTTCGCCTACGCTGTTTTCGTCTTCGTCATCAGCTTTCGGTCCTTCTCTTTCATGCCCTCCTCCGGCCGTTTATTTGAGCACTCTAGTCTTCACTCCACATCGTCTATGACGCGAGGTCCAGCTACGTTACACACGACCCGACAGACTTACGCTCTTCATACTCTGCTCGCTCTCTTGTCACCTTTTTCTAACCTCATTCTCAGGCGCTTCTCTTAATATCTACAATCGCCCACACTCGCGCCCCTTGCTTTGCTTCTCTACTCTCTACTCTCTCTCTCAAGTTCCTCAAAATCTAATTCTCTTATGCTGTTATCTATATCTCATTAATTTCTTCTTTTTTTCTTATATTCACTCTTCTCTTATCTCTCTCTCATCTCCTCTATCTAATCTCCAGTACCGCACGCTTTTTTTGTTTGGGCCCCACGCCGCCCTCACTTCTGGGCTCTCGCCCTGTCTATTTCTAAATATATCGTCTCGATATGATTATCCTTTTATCATTTCTATTATATATTCTATCTAATTTGTCATATCCTCTCTCTCTCAGTTTTATTCTTAATAATCATTCGACATTTCAATTTCATATTTCTATCTCTCAATCATCTCTCTTCGTCCTTTTCATTTGCCTGTCTGTCCCCGCTGTCGGTTACCGCTTTTTTTTTCCTTACCCTACCTAACTGCCTTTGGCTTTCCATGCTTCCCCCGTCGTTAATCACTTGCACGGCAGGGCCGTGGGTGATCACCTTCCGCATAAGGTTTTTATCCCCCTTTCCTTCATAGTATCCAATATCTTCTGGTTTTAGCATGTGATTTCAGTCCACTTGGCCTTCCTTGGGTTTACTTCATTCTACATTCTCTTTTACTACTTAATCAATTTATTAAAGTCAACTTCTCTCAATTCTCTATTCTATCTCTTTGTTTCTAGAACCCTCGTTACCTCATGGTAAACATCTTTAATAAGCATTCTTCATGAGCAAAAAAGGAAGATATAATATGTTTATCTAATCTCTTTCTCTCTCTTTTTTCTAAAATATTATCATACTACTTCTCTAACGTCTCTCTCTCTCCTTTCTCTCTCTTCTTCTCTATCTATCATCTTAATCTTATCTCTTCTCTCTCTCATTCTATAAATCTTATCTTCACTCTACACTATTCATATATATTCTTATCCTACATCTCTCTCGTCTCTCTGCTTTTCTGTTTTACGCTTGGGTCAGTCTTTGACTTTTTTTTTTTTTAACTCTCTTCTGTATATGCTCATCTCCAATCCCTTTTCGTGTAGACAATCTCATATTGCCAATCTCACTTCATCGGCCCTTTTTCGTTTTTCACGACCACTTGAGAGTCAGTTTTTCATTTTTTTTGTTTTTTATACCTCAACGGACAATCCGTCCGGGTATCCCGCACCCTGGGCCGGAAGTCTCTTCTGCCTTCGGGGCTACCTCGCCGGGTCGGCCTCATTCCCCCCTCCGGGCCGGGTTTCCGCCCTACACTCGTTTTTGGTCTTTTGTGTCGCTTAGGGATTCCATCGCCCTCCTACTCTGATTTATTACATTTTTTTTGCAATTAATTGTCTTTCATACCCTATATGTAATTTGAGTCTTTTATCTCGCTTCATGACTGGTCCCCCTTGTACTTGGTTTTCCTGTACAGTGTCGTCCTAGCAGTTTTCCTTTCTGACACCCTATCTTTTTTTTTTCTTTTTTCTTTTTTTCTATCACTTTGCCTCCGGCTTACTCTCTTCCGCTGCATGGTTCATTTTGGAAGATGTTTTCTGTCCGATTGGTTTTTCTTTTTGCGCTTACTTTCTTTATTTCCCCATCTTTACACCGTAATTTTTCCCACTTATTTTCACCTTTTGCCTTTTGCTCCTGTCGTTCCGCCCTGCCTCCACTTGTTGGTCTCCTCTCGTCGCAATCTATTCCCCCCCACCCACACCAGACTCCACCTGGCCACTCGCGTTCCACCAGAACAGGGCCTTCTATCTCTCATATTTTCATCTACTGACCATTTTTACTGATACTCATCTATCTCTCTTTCCCTCTCTTCTCAAAGAGACCGTATTAAAAAAAGACATCGTAAAAGTGTCTATATTATCAATCCTCCTTTTTATCGTTCTGAAAATGCTATATCTCTATGACATTTTATATTTCATTTCTTTTTTTTCTTATACCCCCCCCTCTCCGCCTTCCTACACGGAGTGGTGCTTGGTAGGCTGCACGTATCCACTTTACTTCTCACACTTCCACACAGCCCGACCTGCTAGCCGGGATGGGTTTTACCGTCCCTTACTCCCGGCCGTGTTCATTTCTTCCTCATGCTCTGGCGCCTCGCGCACCGCCTCTTCTTTTCTCCTATTTCCTTCTGATATTTTCTTCCTAATTATTTTTTCCCTTGTCATTCCATACATTCATTCCTGCGAACCTGTTTCGCCCCGTGTTGGCTGTCTACCTGCTCCTTTCCTATGCCTAATTACACATAACTATTCTCTATGGTGACCTATTTGACTCGTTGTCCGCTCTCCTTTTCCTTTTGCTTTAGCTCTGCACTTTCTACCCTTTCCACTCCTAACTCTTCTTTCGCCCCCTTCCCACAGTTTTTCATACTTATTTCCTTCTTAGTTTTTACAATCCTACGTTCCCTCCTTTCCCTGCCTTTCCCCTTCTCTCCGTCTTTAACTGTTGCTGAGCTTCTACTTTCTTGTGCTACTTTTCTGGTTTTCTTGGTCGCTCTCGGCTGGCATCCTCGCCTGCTTCTATCTCTTCTTATTATACGTATAATCTTATCTTTACTTCTCATTATATCATATCTCTATTCTTATCTATCTCATCTCTCATCTCGATATGTATCCTTCTCATCACTCGTATCTCTCACAAGTAACCCTTTATCTATCTTTTCTCTCCCTTTCATGTATCTTTATATATATATCTACTATCTCCTTTTCTTAAATATTATCTCTCTTCTATTTATCTCATTTCAATGTCGTATTCTCTCCTATCGTTTAGAATACTACTACTCTATTCTCTTACCTATATCATTCTATCTTTCTATCTACCTGCCCCGTTTACTTCCCGCCCCACGGCCACGGGCACGCTTGGCTCCGCCCCCCTTTTTTCCTCCGTTATGCTTCTTGTCAATCCAGTGCTCTCCGGGTTCGCATGCCTTTTTTTTTTTTTTTTTTTTTTTTTTTTTTTTTTATTTATTCTCTTTCTCAGGGCGCAATATATCTCATAATTCTTTGTCAAGGTTTCTATACGGTCCTGAGTAAAAAGGGGCTCGCGCCGCCGGGGCACCACCGGGGGGCCGTTTTCTCCCCGCCGGGGCGGGGCGGACAGGCCCCCCTCGCGCTCCCCTCCACATCCTCCGCGTTCTAGGGAGAGTTCGGAGACTCCGGCGGGGGGGGCATAGTCTACCGCACGTCTTTACTCGCTTCGGCGCAGCGACCCCGCTCCTGCCCTCGGTGGCGGTCTCATACGCTCTTTTTCCTTTGGGTCTTCTTTCGTCACTTTTCCTTCCTCCCTTTTTCTCGGCTTCGACCCATGTCTTCTTTCGCAGTCTGTCTCTTTTTGTTTTTGCGTCTTGATTGACTTTTTATTTTTTTTTTTTTTTATTTTTTTTTTTATTTCTTTCGCCCACTGACACGATTATCTTTATGTATCCTCGCGGTCTCCCTGTGACCTCCTTTTTTTATTCTCAAGCGACTAAACGATTCCGTGTGGGGCGTTCCGGTACTTTCCAATTATATCTCTACTTCTCTCTCTATCTTCTCTCTTCTATTCTCATCTTTCTTTCTATATATTTAAATCATGTCTTCATATTCTCTCGCTTCTCTATTCTCTCTCTCATCGTAATATCTACTTCTTTTCTTCTTACTTCTCTCTTCTCTTTCTACCTCTATTATCTCTATCTCTCACACCCTCCTCCCGGCACACTTTCCTTCCACATGCTCCCCCCATCACTGTTCATATTGCCGCCGGGCACGTGGGTGCTAACCTCTCTGTTAAGGTTTTTCTCCAACCACCTATATCTTTCGTCACTCCTATTCCGGAGTCTCTTCCGCCTGTGAGTTAACTGCAACTGCTTATTCGGGGTGTATTATACCCACCCATCGTTTCTACTTTCCTTGTAGAGAGCGTGTCGCGCCACATTACTCCTTAACTAAATACTATATCTCTTATCAGCGGAGTCTCTTCTCTACTCATTATTCTTATTCTATTATAACTCTGTTAATAATTTCTCTCTCTATTATCTCTATCTTCATACGTCTTCTATTCTCTGTTTTTCTCTATCTCTCTCTCTCGATCTAATAAAATAAATATTCTAAATCATATCTATCTTCTAATATCGTATCGTTTTCTACTAATCTTTTCTCTCTCCTATTCTCTATCCTCTTCTCTTTCTTTCTCTTCCCTCTTCTCTTTTTCTAGTAAATCATCGGTCCATCTCTCTCATTTCCAAAATATCGTCTCTACTCTCTTCTATCTTCATACTTATCTGCTCAACATATATCTTTTCTCTTTATACCGATCTCTCTCCCCTCCCGCCAACCCTGTGCGGCGCGGTCAACGCGCGAGCTGTTCTTCCTCTCTCGTCTAACTATCTTCTTCTATATACTCTATCTCTTCTATCAGTTCTTTTCTTCATCGTATCTGTATCTCTTCCTAATCTCTCTCTCATTTCTCTCAAATTATATCTATCTCGAACTCTCTTCTCTCTAGTATCTCTATATCTCTATTTTCTCCTCTCTTCTTACTCTCTCTCTTCTCGTTTATCTTCTATTCTTCTCTATATCTCTTCTATATTCTTCATATATCATCTATATCTTCGTCATCTCTCTAATCTCTACTATTCTCTCTATATCTCTTCTCTTCTCAACTTAATTTTCTGTCTCTCTTAATTCTTTACCTCTATATTATCCTCTTTCTTCATATCATTTCTCATCTTTTCCATATTTTGGGCTGCTGACCGCCGTCGCCGCTTTTTTTATGTTTTCTTCCTTCCTCCGGCTACTCACTGAACCCTATTACTGCTTTCCCCCATGCCCCCGTAGTTTTTCTTGCGCCGGGAGGTGGGTGCTTCTGCCCCCTTCCCCGATCCGGTTTTTTTATCCACCCCTTTCCTTCTGTCCCTACTACACCTTTCTGGTTTTCGCCTGTGTTCAGTCCCTTGCCTATAAATTTAACAACAACTCTTGGGGTTCATTATTCTCTTCATTCGCATCTTTCCTTCTCTATCTCTACTCCTATCTATCTCATCTCATTCTCTTATCTTATCTATATTCAACTCTATCTGTCTTACTCTCTCTTATTCTCTATCTTCTCTCTCTCTCCTTATCTCTCTCTTCTCTATCTCTTCTCGCTCTTCTCTTTCTGGTCCCGTCTCTTTCACGCTCCCTCCGGCCTGGACGCATCGGATATCACCATTTTTTATCCTCCGTGTCGCCTCTATGCTACATCCATATGCCGTTTCTACGGTCGACCATCCACCCCACCCCCCACCCCACCACCCCCCTCCTATTCTCCCCCTCACCTACAGCCTCCAGCGACACCGGCTTCCTTTGGCACCTCCTCGTCCACCTTTTAGTACCGGACAACCTGTCACTTCCGCCACCCCCACGGTATACCGCCCCCGCTGCCAGGCGTCGGGGTCTCTCGGCCTTCCACCGGACCCTCCGTGTTGAGTCGGCCATCTTTCCCCACCTCCGGGGTAGGGTCTCCCAGGCCCCCCCTCTTTTGGTCTTTGGTTGTCGCTTGGTATTCTACGTCTAGCCGCTTCCCTCCGGGGTCTGGCCACGTCCCCTGTGTTCCTCCTGTCGTTCTCGTGCCCCAACCTCCATTGCGGGTGTTCCTCCTTTCCCATCCTCTATTATAAGTTTCGCCCTCGACCCGGTCTACACCACCACACACCCCCCCCCCCCCCATTCATTTCGAGAGCTTCGCGCTTCAATATTATGTATCACGACTACCGACCAGTGCCACCCAATTTTTTTGCTCCGAGCTGCCGTTCCTGTGGGCGTTCAGTACCTTGTCTTTAGTATAACATCACTTACAATCTATTTCATTTACTTGTCTATTCTCTTCAATTTTATATTTCCTATCAATATTTCCTCATATTATCTATTCTTCTCTGCAGTATTTTCATTATCATCTAATTTCACTCGGTATTGTACTCTCTCTATCTTCTTAACACTCTATACAGCTATCTCTCATAATCTTTTCTCTATTATCTCTAATATCCTAGTCATATCAGTCTATAATCTAACATCAAGCAACTATTCCTATTAGTTTCTGATTCTTTCCTACTAATATCATATTCTATTATCTGCTAACATTAGCAACACTCTACTTCCTCTTATATCATCATCTCCTATCATCTCCTTCAGCGTGTCAATACGCGCGCGGCGCCACGTGGCCCCCGACCGAGCGGCAGCAACAGCAGACCGCACACGCGCACCGGCCGACTGAGTCGGCGTGGTTGCACTCTGACCGGCATTGCCTGCTGCTTGGTCACATCTGCGCCGGCATATCTTGTAGTCATTTTGTCACTTTGTCTCCCGCACAGCGTCTTTTTTTCGGGTTTTGACTTTCTCTCTCGCCCGGCACTTTTGCACGCCTCTTCCCCCTCTCCTCTATTAAGTATTTATCTTTCTCTTCTTTTCTCTTTCCATTTCTTCCATGGAGGGTCCCCGCTTTTTCGCCACGTTCTTTTATTTACTAATTTGGCTGCAATGCCAAGCATTGACACTTCTGACACGTGTCGCCCACGTTACTTTTGCCTATCCTATTCTGCACAGTGCCGTTGCGTTGCGCTGTCGCCGGATCCTCGGCAGCATTTTCCTAGCTTCTCATTTGCTGGTCGCAAGGGGCTGCCCCCCTTCTCTCCTTTCTTTCTTTTTGTGACCTGGTGCTCCTCAAGTTCTTGAACCTTTTCGCCCCCCCCCCTGCTCCTCTGGCGGGCTCTGGTGTTTGTCTACCTATATCCTATATCTTCCATCTCTCTCTCTCTCATCTCTAAATTTCTCTCTTTATCAGTCATACATATCTTTCTATTAGATATATCTTTTTCTCAATTTATTGCTCTTTTTCTCGTTTTATTATCCTTCATCTATCTATACTCTCTATATATCTACTTCTATTCTTAATCTCTTATCTATCTCCATCTCTGCCTCTCTTCTCTGCTCTCTTCCGCTTGGGTCCGTTTGCTTTTTTTTTTTTTTTTTTTTTTTTATCTCTTGCTTCACCTCTTGCTCACCCACAATGGATTTCGAAATCAAACAAGCCTTTTTATATATTTGTAGGATATTTATCCTCTTTTTTTTCCTCCTCCTATTTTTTGTTCCATTTTGTTTTCCCTGCCTCATCTCGCACCGACCCCATGTTATCGCCCCACGCCTTCATCATTTGGACCTCGCGTCTAGAGCTTTTCTTCCACATGAGTATCCCATGCGCCCCGCCTCATATTTTTTTTCCATACATGCCATATACATATAAGTCACGCACCTCTCCCGGAACCTCCCGTCTTCCTTATTTGAGGCAATCCTCAGCGTCTCTCAGCTTATTCCCAAATAAGGTCCACCCCACAACGACACCCACTCGTACTGTGGGCGGAGAGGCGGCGGACAACCACAGCGACCACCCTAACCCACACGACCGGGGTTCGGGCCGCCTTCCGGCGGAGGGGGGGCCTAAGTCCTCATCCTGTCGTTCCCACCGCAGGCCGTAGAGCCCAGAGCCTCCTGCCTTTTTGCGGTCTACTTTAGATGTCTTTGCTTTCGTTACAACCACCCCCCTTCCACTGACCGGTGTCGTAACCGCGTCACAGGTCTATCTTCTTTGCACTCCTGTCCGTTTCCCCTTCACTTGCCTTGCTCTGCTCCTCTAACTGCCTTCTTCAAAACACCACTACCATTCCCCCTGCCCCGCGATCCACCCGCCCGGTCTCTCTCTCTCATGCTCTATATATTCATCCCTCCCTCACTCTCTTCTCCTATTTATATCTAATATATATCTACAAT
>JABUQX010088948.1:7500-10000 GCA_015478945.1 Trachelipus rathkii | reverse complement strand
TGGTAGGTGTTAGTGATATATAGTGTTTGAGGTAGGCTTCTGAATGGAATCAAAAGTAGGCATGTCGATAGTGAAGCGTGTGTAAGAAAAAATGGAGTGGAAAATGAATAGTTTAATATTAATAATGGACTCAGCCAGGGATGTTTTATGTCTCCTTGGCTATTTAATTTTTAAATAGAGGAAGTGATGAAAGAATTAAAGGTAGGGGTGATAAAGGAAGGCGTTAGACTAAAAGAAAATGAAAGAGAGTCGAAGATGCCCTGCTTATTGTACGCTGAAGATTTGGTTTTGTTTGGCGAATCTGAAGGTTTGAGAGAACATGTGGAGGGTTTTTTAGAAGGGTGTGTGAAAGGATGAATTTTAAAGTAAATGTAGATAAGAGTAAGGTGATGGCAGTGAGTGAGGAGATTCCGTGGTGTGAAATCATGTTGGATGGCGAAAAATTGGAACAAGTATCCGAGTTTAAATATTTAGGTTATGTATTGGATGAAAAGTGAACGGATAATGCAGAGGGTAGCAGAAAAGTTGTGAATGGTAGAAAGGTGGCTAGTGCAATTAAATCCTTGGTGAATACAAAGTAACTAGGTCTTGAGTGCGCTAGCGTTTTGCATGAGGGTGTGTTGTTACCGTTGTTAATGTATTGTAGTAAAATTATGGTGTGGAATAAAAGATTTAGATGTAAGGTACAATCTGTTCAGATGGATAATTTTAAATGCTTAAACTTAATGACAATCGTTTTTAAATAATCAGTTTTGCTTTGTTCTCAAAACCAATTTCTTAGCTCAAATCTATGAATAGCATTTCACCCTCCCAAATATTTAATATTTTACAAAAGCTGTGCATCTCGAATCTCATTACATTATGTATTTCAAATATTCTCAAACTGAGATTACATAACAGCCTATCACAGTGCTTCCCAACCTTTTCCTTCTCCTGTACGCCTTGATTAGGCTTTTCATGTATTAGTACCGTACCCCTTTTCCCATAACCCAACACCCACCCATCCCTTCACGCAAAAAAAGTGTTTTTTTTTTCAAGTAGTAATGTTCTTAGGGGTATTCTAAATAATCAAAATACTCAAATTAATGACATTTATAGGCTTTTATTTTTGATTTTACATTTTAAAATTTATTTCAATTTTTTATAATAGCAGTCTAACATCAAAACTAATAAAAACAGCATTAAAATAATTTGTAACCCCATTAACTTATGATAAAAGTTCATAATAATTTCCATCTTGATATACAAGTCTTCGAACATGGCTCATAATAATTTCAATTGGTGTTTTCCGACATTACCAATATTATTTTCAAGTACCCTCAACCGGTCTGCCGAGTACCACCAGGGGTTCGCGTACCCCAGGTTGGGAAACGCTGGCCTATCAGATTGTTAAATAATGCCGAAGACCATCCCAAACCTGACAGAGTAAACAATATTTCAAGTTACAACTTGTATGAGTGAAAACATGTATACTCCATGAGTCATGTGACACAACTATCTTTGAGAATCATTCTTATGGGTGTTAAAACATTTATTTATGTCCAATTTATAATTTTTTTGGTCAAATTATAATATATTAGTAATCTTGTTATTGAATTATAACCAAAATATAGCCGGCTGTATATGAGAACATTTCACTTTTTATATACAGCTAAGTATTGTAAAGTTAGCTTTTCGGTTTGCTGTGCAGCTGAATTTCTCTCTGAATTTGGGTTTGATAAATATTCAACAGAAGAAAAGAATCATTCAGCATTTACATTATTTATTGATGATTAAAAATATATAATATCGAAAAGTATTAAAAGTATATATATATATATATATATATATATATATATATATATATATATATATATATATATGATATATATAATATATATATATATATATATATATATATATATATATATATATGTAGTAATAGTATAGTTTAGCGTATATATAAAAAATAATAGGCCAGCCTCCAGAAAGCATCATGCATGTAACTAAAAAATTATAACAGCTACAGGAAAAAAAATAACATTTTTGATTTTAGCAAGCGATTTCATCGATGAAACTTAAAAAAAATTTATTTTATTCTAATAATTTAGATTAAATCCCACTATATACTATTATAATTTTAGATCGAGGAAGCTTCGGTGTGAATGACCTTGAATCCGTACATTACTTCCCGGGAACAAAAGTTGCCAAATAGTATTTTAAGTTTACGCTTTGGGAAAATATTATTTTTTCTTTTTATATCCTTTTTTAGGGGGTTCGAGCCGACGGAGGGACAGAGGGGGGACGAAGTCCCCCCCCCTCGTCCCCCCGGTAGCCTAGGAGAAACCCGACCCTTTCCTCCGTCTTGTTTACCCGTGGGTTTGCTGTTAGTTAAAAAAGAAAAAAATTCAACATTGGCAATTTTGCTGCTGCTCACTCGAGTAGCGAGTTTCTTGGAATTCTCAGAAACGGTAATATCATACAAGTTTTTCAACATTTTTAACTATTTTAAATTTTTCAA
>JABUQX010088948.1:0-2500 GCA_015478945.1 Trachelipus rathkii | reverse complement strand
AAAATAAAGGGTAATTATTTTCTATTATTGTCGAGCAACCATTTCGTTGTGGATTCATCAGGTTCTGCAGGCTGCTAAGTAGGCCTGGGATAGGACAGGAGGAGTACAGTGCGAAGCGTCATAGATTGCTAACCCACTTATCTTGTTAGAATGTCAAGGCATATAAGCTCCAGTTACTGACGATATATTCGGGTGCACATATATTTAGTAAGTAGGAAACTTCACTTTGGAGGTTCTATAAGGGATTAAGATTTAGGAATTTTTATCCCAAGATGGAATATACACACCTTCGATAAGCGTATCTGACGGAACCACAATTTGACCTCTTAGGTCCAGATAATTATCTCAGTAACCTCCACATGGATATTACATTTTTCAATCTCGTCACTTTCAGCCACTTCCTTTAACTCTTTCTGTAAGCGCTGTACAGCAATATTAGCCATTTCGAACGTCTAAAGCCTATCCACAACTATCAGAAAAATATGTATTTCTTGAAGTATTTCATCAAAACTATGAAGCAATGTTAACAAGAAAAATCAATGAAACACTTTACTCAACCATTACGTTATCACAAAATACACAAAGTAATTTTTTCAAAATTAATAGTAATATAAAAAGTAAAAATATGTTTATATATGAATAAAATGCTTTAATTATTTAAATTTAGTGAAGTGCAATAAGTAAAATGTATTAACATTAAACCTTGGAAAAGAAGGTAATATATATCTATCTATATATATATATATATATATATATAATATATATGGTTTTTCTATTTGTAATATATATATATATATATATAATATATATATATATATATATATATATATATATATATAAAAAAAAATAAAATATATAATATATATATATATATATATATATATATATATATATATATATATATATATATATATATATATATATATATATATATATATATATATATATATATATGGTTATTCAATTTGTATATGGATGGGGTTAAGAAGAATTAGAGGTGGGGGTGGCAGGGATGGTGTTAGAATGATGGAGAATGGAAGAGAGTGAAGGGTGCCCTTACCTATTATATGCGGATGATTTGGTTTTGTGTGGCGAATCTGAAGAGAGTTTGAGAGGATTGGTAGAGAGATTTGGCAGGGTGTGTTAAAGGAGGGGTTTGAAATTAAACGTAGATGAGAGTAAGCGTTATGGTTGTGAAGTGGGAACAGTCCTCTTTGTGAAAGTTATGTTGGATGGTGAGCAACTGTAACAAGTGCTGAGTTTAAAAATTTAGGATATATGTTGATGAAAAGGGAAACGGATGATGCAGGAGTGTAGTAGGAAAAGTTGTGAATGGCAGGAAGGTGGCTGGTGCAATTAAATCCTTGGTGGATGTAAAGGGACCAAGTCTTGAGTGTAAAGGGACTAAGTCTTACATGAGGGTATGTTGTTACCTGTGTTAATGTTTAGTAGTGAGACTATGTCTGGAATAAGAGGTATAAACTAAAGTACAATAGTGTTCAGGATGGACAAATGCGATTGTTGATGTAGGTGTGAGAAGAATCGATAAAATGAGAAATGAACATATTAGAGTGTTGTGTGGTGAGAAGAAAGGGAGATCAAATTAAAGTGCGTTTAGGAATGGTTTGGTTCATGCTGGAAAGGATCGAGTAAGATAGTCGGTGGTTTAGCGGATGGATATTAGAGAAAATGGATGAGATGTGCTGGAAATCTACCGGCTGGGAGACCAAAGAAAAAGTGGATTATAAATCCAGGATAAAGGAATGCCTGGATGAGAGAAATGTGAGTTTGGACACAAGCGGAGAAGCAAGGTGCATTGTACGAGTGAAAAACGGAGTTTTGTGAGGGGTATGGTAGTGGCCCACCTGGGCCAAGGTATGAAGCCCCAACCGACGAGAGCAAATAATTGAGGGTCCGGTCGACAAGTCCCACTGAAGCTCTAGGTGATTCTGACTGCGACGGAGAGTGAGAAACGAACCTCACTAAATTGTATAAACGGGGGCGTAAGACTGGGCTTAATATATATATATATTATGGTAGTGAGAGAGAGAGATAGTATATATATATATAAGATATAGAATGATTTGAAATAAATATATGATATATAGAGAAAGATGAGAGAGAGAGAGATATATAAGAGATAGATAGTATATTATATAGAGTAGTAGTGAGTATATAATATTTATATATATATATATATATTATATAGATATATATATATATCTCGAGTTTTAGCCACACAATCTATTAATATAATTGTGTTTAATGAGGATAGACGGGACTGGACCCAGAGCTCAAATCATCCCACCAACCTCAGATCACCCCAACCTTCAGGCCTTAACGAAGATATTGATACGAGAGTAGGGAGAATGATATATACTTTTTCTGCACTAGTATTGAAGATTCAAATATAGAGAAAGGTTTGGACGGGGATTGAGGAAACTTCAATTTTCTGCTGAGAGCCCAGCATTGCTAAAATGCTCTCTTAACTTGGAAACGA
>JABUQX010088947.1:0-14393 GCA_015478945.1 Trachelipus rathkii | reverse complement strand
TAATATATAATTATATATATATATATATATATATAGTTATATATAATATATATATGTTATATTGTTAATAATATATATTAATAATATAATTTATATAAAAATTAATTTTTTTAAAATATTGAGAAACTGACAGAACATAATTAAGGGTACATTTTTTTTTTAAAGTAATGCGATGATGAGAAAATAATGGTAATAATGTGATACTAATGGGATATTAATGAGTTACTATACTGTAAAAGAGGCGTTGTATTAAATGTAAAAAATTGGTATTTTCGTAGCCTTACGTGAAGATATCACGATTCTCATCTTTTAGACAATATCAATTTCAAGTAATTTCAAATTATTATTATTATTATTATTATTATTATTATTATTATTATACTATTATATTATTATTATTATTATTATTATTATTATTATTATTATTATTATTATTATTATTATTATTATTATTATTATTATTATTATTATTATTATTAATATTATTATTATTATTATTATTATTATTATTATTATTATTATTTTATTTATTATTTATTATTATTATTATATTATATTATATTATTATTATTATTATTTTATTATATTATTACGTATTATAATTATTATTATAATAATAACACTCGATTATTAATTATCTATTACATATTATTATATTATTATTATTATTATATTATCCCTGTCATTATTCATTATTATTATATTATTATTATATATTATAATATATTATATTATATTACTATTATATTATCATATATATACTATATTATTATTAATGTATAAAACGATTAAAAACCAAATAGAAAAATAAAATAGAGAAGTAAAATAGAGATTTGATGAAACCTTGAAGGAGAGGAGGAGACGGGTGGAAAACACTGGAGATGGCATAAACGGAAAAAGTGGAAATTTTTTCTAGAGAACATGTTAATAGCGGACAGGTTGTGTTGGGTGCGAAGAAGGTTAGTAGAGGGAAAAAAGGAAAGAACGGCTTGGTGGAATGAAGAAGTTTTAAAAACTGCCATATCCAATATAAACAAGAAATAAAGATATCATGAGGAAGAAGGAAATAAAAGGGTATAGACTATATATACGTAGAGGACCAGGAAAATGCTGGAAAATATTAAGAAGAAACGCTCTAGTGAAACAATCCTGGAACAAGAATTATGACAGGAGCTGGAGGAGTACAAGAAAGGTGCAAGGAAATTAAAATACGGATTGGTGAAAAGCATGCGAACAAAGACAGATCAGGAAACCTTCGTAATAATGAATAAGGAGGGGGAGATTACTGATATTGGATGAGGAGGAGGAGGAGGAGAAGGAGGAGGAGGAGGAGGAGGTGATGGAAGAGATGGAGAGAGAGGAGGAGAGGAGCAGGGAAGATGGAGGAGATAATTCATCAGAGGAAGAGGAGGTTGGGGAGAAGAGGTCAAGAGACAAGGTGGCGATAGACAAAGGAAAAACAAAGAAGAAAGACAAAGAGGAGGAAATAAAATTGGAAAGAAGAAGAAGATTAAAGAAGAGAGAAGTAAGAAGAAGAAGAAGAAGAAGAAAGAAGAGAAGAAGAAGCAAGAAGAAGAAGAAGAAGAAAGAAGAAGAAGAAGAAGAAAGTAGAAAGAGAAGAAGAAAGAAGAAGGAAGAAAGAAGAAAAGAAGAAGAAGAATAAGAAAGAAGAAGAAGAAGAAGAAGAAGAAGAAGAAGAAGAAGAAGAAGAAGAAGAAGAAGAAGAAGAAGAAGAAGAAGAAGAAGAAGAAGAAGAAGATTAGAAATTAGGAAGAAAGAAGAGAAAGAAAGAAGAAAGAAGAAGAAGAAGAAGAAGAAGAAGAAGAAGAAGAGAAAAAGAAGAAGAAGAAGAAGAAGAAAAAGAAAGAAGAAGAAGAAGAAGAAGAGAAAAAATAAATTAATCAATTGTAAAAGTGCCTTACAACTTCTATTAATATTTCAATCTTCTCTTCTAGGTGACATTTGGAACACCGTGTATGAATCGAGGCGGGATGTCAAGCTTTGTCAGAATATTTGGACTAATTTTTGTGTTGCATTTCCCTGGTTTTTATTCTACCATTAATAACTTCGTTGGTAACAAGGTTTGTTAGCAATAGTTTCCTATCTAAAAATATTTCTTTTAAAATCTTGTTTAAAAAATAATTTAAGTTTTTAAATATATATATATATATATTATAATATATAACTAATTATATATCTGAAAATATAAATTTAACTTTCAAATATAAATTGTAAATATGTTATATATATATATAATATATATATATATAAAATAAATATATAATAATATATATTATATATTATATATATATTATTATAATATAACTGGAAACATTTTCTAAATATTTAATCTCTTAAACATATCTTTCGTCGGTTCAAAACTTTTATTTTTAAATATTTTAAAGTTTTATTAAACTACTAAATAGAATATAAAAAATCCTTGGTAATCTTATGTATTTAATTTGTTTATTTTTTAAAATATATATATGTAATTTTTTTAAATTTCCAATGTATATTATATGTAATTTATATATATAAAAATTTAAACTTTTATAATTATATTATATATATGAATATAAAATTATAATTAATATATTATATGATTAAACTAAAAGAAATAAAAAAAAAGGAAAATTACAAAATTATGATAAAACCTGTCAATTAAATTAAATATAACATCTAATATTTTTGTTAGAATTTAATTATTTGCATGCAATTAACGAATTAAGGGAAACATTAATTTATTTAATGACATTTAAATACGGGAGAGGCCTTTTCTATTGCTCACTCACGCACTTTATTCAATCCCAAAACGCAGCCGACAACTGAAGTGTTCTAATGAGTATCAATAGTTGGGGAAATTTTGGTTTGGTTTGTATTTATATTTTGTCATGAGAAGTTTTAATTCTTGTCTGTAAGAGAATAGTTAACGAAAATGTCAATTTTATTCCCCATCAAATTGTGTTAAGATTATGAGTTTTGGATTAAAAATATGAAACTTTCGTTGTCAGTTTCCCTGTAATTTTTTTTTCTTTTTTTTAGAGTGAATTGTGTTTATTTGTATTGATGTTATGATTTTAGAGTTCTATGTTTGACGAGAGATGAATCTTTATTATCCTTTTGTATATTCTCGGTTTTTCAAAACTTATTCTGCGTTTTTAAAAATTCGATGTCTCTCATATATACAATTGAATTTACAGTCTTTGCCACTCAATCTTGTATGGCCATGGTATGGGCATTGATGACTATATTTGGAGGTGATTGGTAGTAGAAACAATCTCATATTTAGTAGATATTTTTGACAGGTTTTATGTTTTTAGGTAGTAAACTTTTTATAATGACCATTGGTCAACCTAATCTACATTGTCAATTGATGAAATTGTAGTGGGAGTATTATTATTAACGGTATAAAAAGTTTTTTAGCTTTATAAAGATTTGAAAGATATTTGAAAAAAAAACTCATATTACTCTGATTAAACATAACTATTTTTATTTGAGAATAATTATTATAAGCAAAAAAATTTGGCCTTCCAAGGGTCTCCGTTGCTAATGAAGGTTGAAGAAATATACTTATGGAATATTTGAAAATTTTAAATATCTTCAACGATCCCAATTACTCTAACATTTTTTGGCGAAGATCATGACGATTTGAATGTGTTTGTGTCCTTGCTCCCTCACCTTATGCCCGATCACCCTCTTTAGACCACATAAGGAAAAGATTCCGTCCATAAAAATTTCCCTTTTGAATACCATGTTAATAACTCAATCCCTTTTCTTGATGTTTTTATAGAAGTTGACCAAACCCTCCAAACTTACACCACCTCTATATACAAAAAACACCATGCATGGAAACTCATATATCGATTGGTTTTCCCTACATTCACCCTCTACAAAGTTAGCTGTACTAACCTCCCATATTATTAGAGCATTTAGAATCTGTAGTCCTTCAAAAATAGACCAAGAACTCAACAATATTAAGAACATTTTTGCATCGCTACATTATCCACGTGGGATAATTTCAATGTTAAAGCTAAAAAAAACTTTGTATACGTATAATAATTAATACTCCCCACAACCCCCATTTCACTATGTCAATATTAAACCAACAAAAACCATGGACATTACAAAAAAGTACTACCTAAAACATAAAACCTGTCAAAAAATCCACGAATCTGAAAATTGTTTCTTTACACTAACAAACCCTCCAAATCATACCTCCATAATGCCCATTCCATGCACATACAGATTGAGTGCAAAGACTATAATCAGTTGTAGTATAGGAGAGACCATCGATTTAAAACGCAGAATAAACCAACACCAAATGGGATTTACAAAAGGATAATAAAGATTCATCTCTCGTCAAACAAAGAACTCTTAAAAATCATAACATCAATACAAATAACACCCAAATCATTCAAAAAAAAATAACACACCTCCAAACGAAAGCTAAACACAAAGTTTCATAATTTTTAATACAAAACCTCATAATATTAACACAATTGTGGTGAAATTAAAATTGACCGATTTCTTAATACGTTATTCTCTTACAAGACAAGAAGTTAAACTTACTCCTGAAAATTATAAATACAAACCAACCAATTCTCCCCCAACTATTGATACTCATTAGAACACTTCAGATGTCGGCTGCGTTTGGGATTGAATAAAGTGCTGAGTGAGCATTACTTCCATCGTTAACTTTAAATGTCAAATTAAATAAAATTAGTTTCCCTTATTCTGCTATAGCAATAAATAATACTTCGAATGAACGAATATTTTTAAATCAGTAATTTATAAATATAATTGATTATTGTTTTATCATATATATAATATATATATATATAATATATATATATATATAATTATATATATAATATATATATATATATATATAATATATAAATATATTATATATAATATATTATATTAATATATATATATATATTATCTTTTCTTTAGAATATAAGAAATATTGAAACCCATTATTTTAATATTTTATTTTTCAATATTTAAATTTTTAATTTGTCTATATTGAAAACTATGTTTTTATATTTATTAAATCTTCTTATTTAATTTAGAATACAAGAAACATTGGAACATTTGGAAAAAAAAATTTATTTTACTATATTTAAATTTTCTAAATTTAAATCTATATTATTATTTTTAAATTTCATATTTTAATTTGGAATGTAAGAAGCACTGGGAAACTTTTTAATATTTTAAATTACTTATTTTTAAATTTCATACATTTAAATCTTTATTTCTATTTTAAAATTATGCATATTAAAATTTAATACTTTTGCTGCATAAAGCCATTTACGAAATTTTGTGTTTCTAAACTTTCATACCATAATATTAAAAATTCTTATTTAATATTAGAAATTTTTATTTGATATTGAATTTTTTTTTAATTATTATAAAATATTTTTATTTACTATGAATAGGTTTTGAATTCTTTACCTTCTGTGACAGAAAAATGTCTTCTTGGTGAGCATGTGATGCGATCGCCCATCATCAGCCAATGTTATATGTTGTGTAAGATTACAAGTGGATGCTTACTGGCTTGTCAATCAGGTAAATTACAAGTGGTTGCATATTGACTTGTCAATCAGATAAATTACAAGTGGTTGCTTACTGACTTGTCAATCAGGTAAATTACAAGTGGTTGCTTACTGACTTGTCAATCAAGTAAATTACAAGTGGTTGCTTACTGACTTGTCAATCAGGTAAATTACAAGTGGTTGCATATTGACTTGTCAATCAGATAAATTACAAGTAGTTGCTTACTGACTTGTCAATCATGTAACTTACAAGTGGTTACTTACTGGCTTGTCAATCAGGTAAATTACAAGTGATTGCTTACTGATTTGTCAATCAGGTAAATTACAAGTGGTTGCTTATTGACTTGTCAATCAGGTTAATTACAAGTGAATGCTTACTGGCTTTTGATTTAGGTAAATTACAAGTGGTTGCTTACTGGCTTGTCAATCAGGTAAATTACAAGTGATTGCTTACTGGCTTGTCAATCAGATAAATTACAAGTGGTTGCTTACTGGCTTGTCAATCAGGTTAATTACAAGTGAATGTTTACTGGCTTTCGATTTAGGTAAATTACAAGTGGTTGCTTACTGGCTTGTCAATCAGGTAAATTACAAGTGGCTGCTTGCTGGCTTGTCAATCAGGTAAATTACAAATGGTTGCTTACTGGCTTGTCAATCAGGTAAATTACAAGTGGTTGCTTACTGACTTGTCAATCAGGTAACTTACAAGTGGTTGCTTACTGGCTTGTCAATAAGGTTAATTACAAGTGGTTGCTAACTGACTTGTCAATCAGCTAAATTACAAGTGGTTGCTTACTGCCTTGTCAATCAGGTTAATTACAAGTGAATGCTTACTGGCTTTCGATTTAGGTAAATTACAAGTGGTTGCTTACTGACTTGTCAATCATGTAACTTACAAGTGGTTACTTACTGGCTTGTCAATCAGGTAAATTACAAGTGATTGCTTACTGATTTGTCAATCAGGTAAATTACAAGTGGTTGCTTATTGACTTGTCAATCAGGTTAATTACAAGTGAATGCTTACTGGCTTTTGATTTAGGTAAATTACAAGTGGTTGCTTACTGGCTTGTCAATCAGGTAAATTACAAGTGATTGCTTACTGGCTTGTCAATCAGATAAATTACAAGTGGTTGCTTACTGGCTTGTCAATCAGGTTAATTACAAGTGAATGTTTACTGGCTTTCGATTTAGGTAAATTACAAGTGGTTGCTTACTGGCTTGTCAATCAGGTAAATTACAAGTGATTGCTTACTGGCTTGTCAATCAGGTAAATTACAAGTGGTGCCTTATGGTTGTCATCAAAGTAAATTACAACGTGCGTTGCTTATGGACTTGTCAATCAGGGTAACTTACAAGTGGTTGGCTTACTGGCTTGTCCAATAAGGTTAAATTACAAGTGGTTTGCTAAACGACATTGTCAATCAGCTAAATACAAGTGTTGCTTACTGGCGGTCAACATGTAAATTAACAATGATGCGTTACTGATCTGTATCAATCGGATAATTTACAAGGTTTGTTTGTTTGCAGTCAGAGGTAAAATTCATTACAGAAATAACAAAATTGCTCATATTGTTTTATTGAATATAAATTAAAACTTATTTATAATAAAAACTCTTACATATAATATGAATAATAAACAGGACCAGGCTGCTTAGCCGAACCGGAACCGGATCCGGAAGGCCGCAGAGCTTTGAGTGCGAGGAGGAGCGAAGCAGATTTTTTGTTGCGGAGACGCAGCCTATGCCAAAGTTTTTTTTTTTTTTTTGTCGAAGCCAGAGTGAAATTATTTTTTAATATAAAATAAAGTGTTTGGAGCCGGAGCTGGAGCCGGAGCCGGAGCCGGAGCCGCCGGAGCCGGAGAAGGGAGAAGAGCCGGAAAGGAGAGGAGCCGGAGTCAGAGTGAAACCAGATAGCAGTGTCGGAGCTGTTTTAAAAGATGCGATCGAGTCCGCGAGTCAAAGTAGGAGCAGGAAAAATAGTCACCTGCTCCACAGCCCGACCTAAGATTCTTATGACTAAAAAGGTTTTACTTCACAGTCCTCCCTCTTCTTGTTCTGGTCTTTAAATCTTCAGTCTGTAAATAGACAAATACAGAGATAGATAAGATAGATAGATAGATAGAGTAGATAGAATAGATAGATTAGATAGATTAGATAGAAGATAATAGATAGATATTCCATCACTAGATTAGATTGGAAGACTAGAACCGCTGACCTATTCTTCTAGACTCTATATATATTGATTAAAAAACGTCATGATATCGAATTCTCACATTCCTATGATGTAAATTGCGTCGTTACAGAGACCTGCGGATGTTGACTAGAAGTAAAATAATAGAAACTCATCTAACAACAGTGAAGTATAAACAAAAGCAGGCTTATGTTGTATTCACGGTTACAAATACCCATATGCACCACATCTACTAATCCAAGCATGTATCACAGAAAACACATATCGCGTGTCAAGTGTGTGAGCAGGAATTCACACATCTCCTTATGTGATCTCACACACTAGCAATTCATCGCCAGAATCTCGAATACGATCACCTCATAATAATACTCACGATCTCGTCATCTCCTTCACTAGAGTATCACAGAATTGTAGTACTACACCTCATTGGTCACTCATACGCAGCTCGTGGGATCTACCGTGATGAAGGATAAACCTCTCACAGATTTAACTCGCACACATTTGCTAACAATCCTTCACTTCCATCATCACATGTAGATACCGAATCAAAAAGCACTGATACGAGTGACACTATAGGCGTAATTATTTTTGAAAATTACTTTTTTATTTTTAATCTATAATCTTATGACGTCTGTTTACACTGACTCTATAATATTTAAAATAATTATATATAATATATAAAAAAGTGCGTTGGACGCAGCATTCATATATTAAAAAATTACACACACAGTTAACAGTAGTAGCTTTGCCGACGCAACCTAATAGTGTAGCTGTACTTCGGTGACAGGATAACGTTATCTCTTTCACAATCTCTAAAATCTCTCTATATCGTGAGCAGTGCAATTACTATCACGACTCTAAGATCAACCGAGAGTGGCGTCTAGACTACCTCACTTGAATTTGTGAGTGCTGTTGGACCAATACAGACCACACACTATGTCTCTACACACCAACTCACACTTACTGAAATCATTCACCTTACTTATGATAGATATATAGATAGATAGATAGAAGATAGATAAAGAGAGAGATGAGAGTAGATAGATAGATAGATTAGATAGATAGATAGATAGGATAGAGAGAGAGAGAGAGAGAGAGAGAGAGAGAAGAGATGAGAGAATGAGAGAGAGATCAGGAGAGAGACTGAGAGAGAGAGAGAGAGAGAAAGAGGTGGAGAAGAGAGAGATCAGAGAGAGAGATGGAGAGAGAGAAAGGTTTATTAAATCTAACATTATAATTGTAAATGCAAGTGTAAATGTAATTTCCTATGCTGAAATATATTGAAACACAAATCTTATTCTAATATTTAGTTTAAAAAAAAAAAGAGAAAATAAATATTTTGAAATATATATGAACTCATTTTTCCATTTTTCATAGGAATACAATAGCCATGCAATATATATATATATATAATTATATATGATATATATATATATATATAATAATATATATATATATATATATATATATTATATATATATATATATATATATATATATATATATATATATATATATATATATATTATATAAAATACGTGAATATATATTATTAATATATAATAGTAAATATATATATAATATATATATATATAATATATATATAATATATATAATATAATCAATACTATATATATATATAATATATATATATATATATATATATTCTGATAAATATTTAAAGAGGAGAAATTTGGACATTTACTAATGCGGAATCTTTCTTTTTCACAAGGAACTGTATGCAGACTCTACAACGCTAACGTCTCAAAACAATGGCTTGGAACAGATAATCCACTCGATTATTTACTTAAAAGCAAATGTTATTCCTTATGGGAAGACGAAAGAGATATTGCTTATACTGCTATTAATTATACCCACTCGGAACTGAAAGATGGAGATAAGCCCGAAAATGCAAATGACGGATTTGCCTGTCAAAAGGATGATAAATTTTATACTGCAGAATCATTTTATAGTGGTGATGTAAAGGCATGGTTCATGGCAGAATTTAAGTCTCCGATTTCAATACAAAAAATTATCATTCAATCGAGAAACGTTGGTAAGAAAAAAACTCATCTTGAGTACCTTGATATTCGTCTCGGACCTTCTTCAAACAGGACTTTAAACTCTCAGTTCGCTTACTTTGAAGGACCACCAGCTCCTGCAGGAGAAATAGTAGTAATACACGGAAAGACATCTATCTCTGGAAAGTATTTGTCTATTGAAAACAAAGACCCAGCTGATGCACATTTGGTTCTCATGGAAATGAAGATAATTCCAGTTTAATCTCCTCTCTCTCTCTCTCTCTCTCTCTCTCTCTCTCTCTCTCTCTCTCTCTCTCTCTCTCTCTCTCTCTCTCTCTCTCTCTCTCTCTCTCTCTTTCCCATTCTCTAAATTCTCTCATTTCTTTCTCTCTTCATATTTTAGACATATAAGGTACATCTATATATTTAAACAAATCTATAAATATACCTGTCATTATTATATATATATATATACTATGCTAAGGTTAGCTGGCCATATGTTAGTTACTGCACATATACATATGCAGTGCAACGAAGTTAAGGTTGTTACAGCAGGCAGCAGCAGCAGCGCGCATATATATACATATAAATGATGTACAACTAATGACAAGTATATTCAAATATGTAAATATGTTAAATCAATCTTATCTATCAATTTATATACTATAGATACTTATTATATATACTATATATATTTTAGACTATTAAAGATACTTTAATATTTGAACAAATCTATAATTACTGTCATTATCTATATAATTCAATAGAATAAGTACACAATAAATAAAATATATATATATATATATATATATATATTCTAGTGCAATAATATTAAAGATGATGTAAAACTGTTTTTAAGGCAATCGAATAAACTTTTTTATTTTATTTTTTTTTGCAAAATAATAAAGTATAACCTTTTTCTCAGATAGTTTATACATTATAATATACCCTCTTATTTTTTTTTTCGTTTGAGCTTATAAACTCAAAAAATTCTTGTAGGTAATTATACCAGTTTAAAGTTATCAAGAAAATTTGAAATTTAAGAATCTAAAGAAATTTATTAAGGAATTTTAAAATATGTTAGCACATGTGTATAACAGTTTCCAGTAGTGATTTTTGCCTTTAGAATCTATTAAACCAATAAAACCACATTAAAACCATCAAAATAGCATAAACCCCCAAAAACAAACCCATTGGTTTGGTTTATTTAAAAACCAATGGTTTTTGTTTTCTAAAAACCATGGTTTTTTTCTAACCCTATATTAAGAGCATAGGAAGGTTGGTTATAGCAGCATATTAAGGTTGGTTAGTTATATGTTATATGAGCATATATATACATATAGCATATATGCATATGTATGGTTATTGCTATTAAGTTAGCAGTTATAAATATGTTATGCATATATGTTAGATATATATATATATATATAAAAATGTTGTTATATATATATACATATATATATACAGAGATATATGTAAAGAATATATAAAGCATATTCATATATATATATATATATATTATATATATATATATATTATATATATATATTATATATTATATAAAGCATATATATATATATATGTATAAATATATATATATATTATATATTATATATATATATATATATATTACATATATATAAAAGAGAAAGAAAGAAAGAGAAAGATATATATATGTATATATATATATATTATGTTATTATATATATACATATACATATATATATATATATATATATATATAGTTGGTTAACATCATGAGAATTACATGATGTAAAAATTATTTCTCATAGCATTCAATTAACAAAATCTTTTCCCAAAAAGAGAGATTTTTCGTTAGTCTAAAAAAGATTTTAAAAAGAATAACTTGTCGTTCATTAGTATTGCAATATATTTCCCTTTTTCATTATTCAAACAAAGTTTTCTAATAGTGAAATATGATTTAAATAACTGTAAATATCTCCTTGTTGGGAAAGAAATCTATTAAAACATTATACAATATAATATGAAAATGGAATTTCTAAATGCATGTCTCATAAAGGAAACCTGGTAGTTCTCGATGCTTCTAAAGATGTGGAAAAGACTAAATATTTCTTTAATGTTTTGGAAGCTCTCTACGAGCACTTCTCTACTCCGTCTTCTTATTAACGACTTCAAGATTTGCAGAAGGAATTACAGATAAAGCTTCAAGACATAGTAGGGCTTTCCAAGGCCATATGGTCTTGTAAGTATAGGTCATGTGCAGCTGTAAAAGAGTTAAAGAATAACACCGACAAAGGAAACATTCGAGCCAAAGGTCTATATTCCAGCATTTTCAAATTCGAATTTGAAGTAAATTTGTTCATTTTAGAGGACATGATATGTGTCCTTCAAGTGCTAAGTCAGGGCTATAAGCAGAAGAGTTAACTCTTGGGAGAGCTGGGGAGCTCGTTGGAGTTATCAAACCTTTAAAAAGTAAACGAACTAAAGCTCAGTTGTCTGCCGTTTGGGACTCTGTTGTACAATTCGCAGAGGATCATGAAATTGAAGTTGAGACTCCTTAAACATCTTCCAAAAGAAAAAGACAACTGGCCAATATATTTTCGGATTTCTTACCAACAATTCAGCATTTCTCAGAAACATCGGTCACATCATTGGAATGGGATGGCGATATCTATGCCCCAGTTCGAGTAAAAGAGTATTGGCGGGAGGTTTCATATTTTCGAATTCTGGGTGCCGTCATTGGGCATCTTAAAGAAAGATTCAGCACGAAGAGTTTAGAAATGGCCCGCGTAGTTGACGAATTCATTGCATCAAATTTCGAAAAAGCAAAGTATTCGAGCAGCATTATGACCCTTTGTTAATGAAAACGTTTTAAAAGCAGAAATGACAATAGCTTCGGTTTGCTTAAAAACTCACTTTGAAGAAAAGTAGAACATAAGCCTCATAAGGAAAATTAACTGTTTGGTCAACTCGGCGACGTTTCCAAACCAATATACAAACTTCTACAAGTCTGCATGACTCTCCCGGTGACCTCCTGCTCCGCTGAGAGATCATTCTCTGCTATGAGGCGAATAAACACATGATTCCGAACAAGAATAACTCAGGAACATTTTGGCAACATGTCAGTGCTTCATATCGAAACACTCAGGTGAAGACGATTTCATTAGATGACGTGTTGAAAGCATATCGCTAGAAGCAACAGCGACAACTTCGTCTATAAAATAGCAAACCGGTAAGTGATAGAAATTTTAATTTTTCTTTTTATTATTTAGTTCTTACACTCACATACACCTACATATACACACATATATAGACTTCATCTCTGGGGGCTAAGTCACCCAAAAAAATTTCCATAAATCCGCCTATGCTTACCGCCCCCTTTATACCTTTTAGTGAGAACTCGTCGCAGTCAGAAAATCCACCCTAGAACTTCACGGGACTGCGACGGATCATCACCATGGCATATCGTAAATGTAGGATTCATCCCTTGGTCTAGGTGGGCCACAATCATAATCCCTCACAAAACCCCGCCATTCACTCCTACTATGCACCTTTCTTCTCGCCTCTGCCAAACTCCCATTTCTCTCATCCAGGCATTACTTTACTGACTCAATCCACTTTTTCTTCGGTCTCCCTGCCGATCGATTCCCAGCAGACTCACCACTATACACCCGCTTAACCGACCGACTATCATCCATCCTTTCCACATGACCAAACCATCTAAACGTACTTTCATTTATTCTCTCATCTACCCCTTTCTTCACAACCCTTTCTAATACGTTTATTCCTCATTTTATCGATTCTTCTCACACCTAACACGCCCCTAAGATTATACATCATAGCATATTGTACGTTAGATTTATATCTCTTATTCCAGACCATAGTCTCACTACTATACATTAACACTGGTAACAACATACCCTCATGTAAGACCCTAGCCCACTCAAGACTTAGTCCTTTTACATCCTCCAACGATTTAATTGCGCCAGCCACCTTCTTGCCATATACAAAATATTTAAACTCAGACATTTGTTCCAGCTGCTCACCATCTAGCATAACTTCACACCGAGAACCTTCCTCACTCACATCCATAACGTTACTCTTATCTAGGTTTACTTTCAAACCCCTCCTTTTACACACCCTACCAAATCTCTCTACCAATTCTCTCAAACTCTCTTCAGATTCCCCACACAAAACCAAATCATTCGCATACAATAATAATAGGTAGGGCACCCTCCACTCTCTTCCATTCTCCATCACTCTAACACCATCTCCTGCCACCCAACATCTAATTCTTTCATAACCCCATCCATTTAAAAATTGAATAACCAAGAAGGCATAACACATCCCTGCTCACACCACTGTTATTATTAAACCACCACTTTGAATCATTTCTAGGCTCCATTACGTTTATTGCCGTCATATAGAGATATATGTTATATTATGCAGGTATATATATATATATATATATATATATATGAGCAGCAGTATATATATATATATATGTATATATATATATATATATATATATATATGAAGTGGCGCAATGAAAAACGCGCGAAAGCGTTTCTACGATAAATGCGAAAACGGTTAAACACCAACGATAACGTAACATGGAGTAAAAAGCTGAAACGAAGGCTACC
>JABUQX010088946.1:20000-54890 GCA_015478945.1 Trachelipus rathkii | reverse complement strand
CAATCTAATTTAATCTAATCTAACTAATCTATCTATCTATCACTGCTATCTATCTATCTATCTATCTATCTATCATACTCTATCCTATCTATCTATCTATCTATCTATTGCTAAAGATATACTATATATATACAATAGAAAGTAAATAAATAATATTTTACGATAATTTTCAATATTATATCCAAATATTTATATAATTGTAGTAATATAATATATAAATATATATATTACTATATATATATAATAATATAGATATATTAGGAATATAAATATATATATATATATATATATATAATTATATAATAATAACTATTCTGTAATAACTAATAATATTACACTCTATATACTATATTACACACACTTGGGTGTATTAGAAGTTAGATAAAGAAATGAGAAAATCAGTTGAATTGCGTAAGCATCATGTGAGAAAGAAGATGGATGAAGAAAGAAATGCGATACAGAAACACACATTCGAGACATAGCCAACACGCAAAATGCGCGACACACACAGATTGAAAACGAGAAGTATTTGTCTAGGAAAGTTTAAAAATGAATGTCAAAGTTTGACAACAGTTATATTTAAAGCTGCAAATTATTTCTTAAAAAGAAAATGATTTCTAACTTTTATGTTTTGTCTCGACTATATATCACCTATATCTTTATACACCTTATTAATATATATAATTATATAATATATCACAGATAGATCATATATATATATATATATATATAGTATATAATAATATATATATATATACTATATGTAATATATATATAAAGAATAGTAAATCTATCTAAAAGAATATACTATATATACGTAAAAGGTAACATATATATATATAGTATATTATATATCATATATATCAATAATAGTCATAATATATATATATATATATATATATAATATATATATACTATATAATATGACATATAATATAGTATATAACGGTATTATACATCCTATATATATATATATATATATATATAATAGTATATTAATAGTACATAGTTATATTCAACAATTAACACCATCTCTAGGTTGAATTTCAACCCGTCAGTCTGATACAAGATCTCTTCTGCCTGGAAATACAGAACCACCTCAAAAATGTGATAAGTATTTCATATAAGAAAGAATGACATTCCTATGCAACTGAGGTAGAGGTGTTAAGAAGTTTTCAACCTATTAGAGGTTTGTCTAGTGAGAGAAAAAATGTGATCAATCAAAGATATTAAGTCTGCTTAAGGGATTTCAATCAGGGTCTCAACGAATCTCTCTCTTAAGTACGGCTTATACATTAGCAAAATATAAAATGCTAATTGCCCTAGCACTTTGCCCTGAACTAGCGAAAGAAAATCTTTCATAATTCTGACGCAAACCACGCACGTTGAAGAATCCATTCTTTTTATTAGTAATAGTTAGCTTATCTATTTTTTAATACGAAAAAAAAAAAAAAAAAAAAAAATATTCACTTAATTAATATTTGACTTGCTAAAATTATATCTAAAGAATTGCCTATAATTATTAAACCTCTAAATATTATATATATATAGTATATATACCCAAAATAATAGTATATATATATATATAAGTTTAGTATATACTATACTATATATATATAAGTAATATAATATATATATATTATCGTTATAATTAATATACTATATATATATATATATTATATATATAAATATAATATATTATATATATATATATATATAGATCGATATTATATAGTATATATATATATTATATTTAGGCAAATATTAATATATATTATAAATAGAGTATATATATATATATATATATAATATATATTATATAATATAGATATTATAATATTATATAATACGTAAATATATCAAACCAGTAAAATTTATTCTGTATATAAAATAATAATAATATATGTATATATAGTATATATATATAACTATATATAAGTATATATATATACTGACTGTATATATAAATACTATATATATGATATATATAGAGATATATAATAATATATATATAAATATATATATAATATATATGACCGCCAGGCGTCTTGGATTAGCCGCATATGTATCTTAATATAACTATTTAATCTACACAGAAAACGAATACATTTGTTGAATGCTGGTCCAGTATTGTCTGCCGAACCCAAGAAAAGTGCTAAAAAAAAAAAAGAGAAAAAAAAAAAAAAAATTAAAAAAAATGATCTTAGAAGCAAAAACTACAAAGCTACAGCGAAAAAGAATACGTTTTACTTATTTTTTTTTTGTTATTTTTTTTTGTTTAATCTACTCATGTAAAAAATCAAATAAGAAAATGTAAAAAAAATTAAATTATTTTTTGCACTATACGCACACTTAGCGGGGCTCGAGCCGACGGCGAACCATAGCCGGCGGATGCTCTTTCCAGACCCGTGGGAGGCGCGCGGACGAACCCACGCGACACCCAAATACCAAAGAGCGGGGTACCGCGAGACCCTCCCCGGAGGGGAAAATAATCCTACCCCGTAGTTCCTCCGCGAAGAGTCAGAGAGCACCCGACCCTGCCATCGGGCGGAATGTTATAACCCTACCATCCCCTCATGGGTTATTCTTTAGTTTTAAAGAAAAAAAAAAAAAATTAAATAGAAATTCTTCGATTTTCACTACACAACCAAATAAAAGGTCTACTAAATAGGCCTTCTACATCTGATATTACTATGAATTATTAGCCAAATAATTTTTTATTTTTTTTTATTTTTTTACATTTTCTTATGTTGAAATTTTACTAGGATTCCAAAAAATGTATTCCCCCCATTTCGCTGTAGCTATTGTAGTTGGAGATATAATTTTTTTTATATTTTTTTTTTTTTTTTTTTTTTTTACATTTTCTGGGCCAGCATTGGACCAGCATTTCCACCAATGTATTCCGATTTACTGTAGCATTAATAGTTTTTAAAGATAGATATGACGGTCTAATGTAAAGCCTGACCTATATATATATATATATATATATATATATATATATTGATATAATATATATTTATATATATATACATATCTATATACATATATATATTATAAAATAAACTAGTTATAGTATATAATATATATATATATAATACTATATATAGTAGTATAATATAGCTATATATATAATATATATATAGTATATATATTAGTATATAATATAGTGATAATGTTTAGAGCGACAACTATCATTAATCCATATCTCAAAAATTACAATAGCCACAGGAAAAGGAATACATTGCCTGAATGCTGGTCCAATTTTGGATACGAAAATGTTAAAAAAAAAAAAAATAAAAAAAAAAAAAAAAAAAAAAAAAAAAAAAAAAATATATATATAGTATATGTGAGTAAATATAATATCATAAACTATATTATAATATAATATATACTATAGTATAAAGTACTATATATATATATAATATATATAGATATATAATATAATATAATAATATATATATATATAATCATATTATATTATATATAGTATCTTCAAAAACAACTACCTACAGCGAAAAAGAATACATTTTTGAATCCTGGTAAAAATTAAATACGAAAAGGTTAAAAAAAAAAAAAAAAAAAAATATTATGCTATTATTAAGTTTATTAGTCAATATGATTAGCAGAGCCTATTAGCAGACCTTTATTTTAGTTACTCGTTAAAATAAATAAGACTTTCATAATAAATGTGTTTGCTTTTTTTCTTTTAGCTAAAGAATACCCCAAGCGTATACCGCACCGATGGCAGGAGTCGGCGGTCTCTCGGCCTTCGCGCCGAAACTACGGCGGTAGACTTAATCCACCCCCTCGGGAGCAGTTCCGCGGAATCCCCCGTCTTTGGTATTTGGTTCGCGAGTGACGCTTCCATCCGACCCCTCCCCATACGGATATGAAAACGTCCCCCCCTTTGTCCCGTAACGCTCGAACCCCCATACATTGCCGTAGCAATAGCCTTTAAGCATAATAACTTATTAATGGATAATATATATTAATGATCCCCTGCCCTCCTAAAAAAAAAAATTAGCACTAATAGTTTATTTTATTTATTTATTTAATTTATTATTTATTACATTTTTACTAACGTAAAATGTTTACAAGCGCATTCGCAAAAACATGCTCATAGCTATGTAGCTATGTAGCTATGTAGCTATGTAGCCTAGTTTGAGATGAGTTTTTTTTTTTTTTCTTTTTTTATTTTTTTTTTTTTTTTTTTTTTACAGTTTACCGCAATAAAATTTTGCCAGGATTCCAACAATGCATTCCTTTTTCCTGTATCTATTGTAGTTATTGAGATATGGATCGATGATATTGTCGCTCTAAACCAATTATCACCATATATATGTAATGTAATAATATGTATTAATATATAATAGTTGTTTTATAGGTATACCTATATATACCTACTAACTATATAAAATAGCTATAATATCATATAGTGAGCTAATATATATATAAATAATATATATAATATCTAATATATATAGTTATATATAATATATAATATATATATTATATATGAGTGTGTGTGTGAAAGTATATAATAATCATATATACTATATATAATATAATATATACTTATATATATACTTATAAACAATAATTAATATACCAATATAACTCTTAAAGGATAGTAAGTATAATATAAAGTATATTATATATATATATATATATATTATATTATAAAAATATATTTATATCTTATAGTAAAATTGATATATATATCAAAAATTTATGATGTGAGTATATATTATATTATATATATATATATATATATATATATATAATATACTAGTATATATAAATGTTACTATATATGTATCACAGCAAAGCAATTTAATTTTCGGTGAATATGACCTTTTCCAGTATCAATGAAAATATAAGTAAATATATGCACCATATATAATATATCATATCTATATAATATAAGCATATTATATAATATATATTGTATATATATATTTAGATATATAGTAGTAATATATAGTATATAGTATATATATATATATATAGAGTATATACTATATTAATATATATATATATATATATATATATACGGATATATATATTATACTATATATATATAAGTATATATAGTTATTATATATTATATAATATCTAAAGTATACTCATCTACATATAATATATATATATATTAAGTAATATATATATATAATAATATATAATATATATAGATAATATATATAATAGTATATATATTATTATTATAATATATATATATTATATTTATATATAATTATTATATATATATATATATATTATATATATACGTTATATATATTATAATAATAGATATTATAGTATCAAAATAATATATATAATAGTAGATATATAAATAAATAAATTATATAGTAAATATATATAATATAACTGTAAACTTATATATACTACTACATATATATCTATATATAATGTAGATATATAATACTATATATATATATATTATATATATATATATATATATAAATATATATATATATATATATAATATATATATATATATATATATATTTATATATTATTAATATATCATAATATATGTAATATATAATATAATATATATAATATATATATAGTATATATATTATATATATATATAATATATATATATATATATATATATAAATATATATATATATATATATATATAATAATATTATTAATTATATATATATATATATTATATTACACTATATAATATATTAATACTATATACTATATATATGATATAACTATATATATATATATAATATAATATATATATTATATATATTATTAGTATATATATATATATATAAATATATATATATATATATATATATATAAATATATATTATATATATATTTAAGAAAGTTGCCCGGAATGAGGAAGCCTGCTGTTGCAATAAATCCTTGAGCGATGTAAGGCGCAAATCTTGAGTTTTCTAGCGTCTTAGCATGGGGATCTTAGTCACTGTGTTAGATGTATAGTGTGAGACATGGTCTGCCAACAAGAGGTATTAGATCTAAAGTACAATGTGCTTAGATGGACAATCTTAGCGGCATGTTAGTATGGTAAAAAATTTATAAAATGAGGAGATGAACGTTTAGCAGAGTTGTGTGGTGTAAAAAAGGCCGTAATTGAGAGAATAAATAAAAATACGTAAGATGGTTTAGTTCATGTGGAAAGGAATGGGTGCATAATCAGTAGGCTTCAGCGAAATGACTATAGTGGTGAGTGCGCTGGGAATTGACCGGCTGGAGACGAAAAAAAATGATATGAGTCACAAAAGAACCTATGCGAGGAAAGAAAAGGTGCAGTGCAGAAGCGAGTAGGAAGTTACATAAATAGAAGTGATGCGGGTATTTAGTTGAGGAGGTATGTTGTGGCCCACCTTGGGCCAACGTCATGAACCTACATTGACGAAGATTGCCATTGAGTGCGGTCCGTCGGAGCACACTTATTGACACCATCTAGCGGAGCTGAGATTTATGAGACTGCGCACGAGTTCTCACTAAAAGTTAATAACGGCGCACGAATGGATAAGTTGACTTTCTTATTCGTCCATTTCGTCATATTCTTCTACTACTTTTTTGTTTCGTGCATTTGCTACGCACCTTACCCAGTCTTTGCAATGATGATGACATGATATTAGATATATAGTATTAAGTATAGCTATATATATATATATAATATTATATATATATACATATTAATATATTATATATATATATATATATATATTATATATATAGTATATATATATACTATATATATATATATATATATATATGTTTATATATATATAGTAATAGATATATAAATATTTTTATATTATTATATTAATATATAGTACATAATATAGACAGTATCATATATATATATCATATATCTATAATAATAATATATTATATATATATATATATATATATATTATAGCATATATATTATATTTATATATAATATATATATATATATATATGATATATAAATATATCAGATATCTTATAGTATATATATATATATACAACTATATATATAGTATATATATATATATATACTATATATATATAATTATATATAGGTAGATTTTAGTAGATTGTTATATATATATTAATAAATATATATATATATATATATATTATATAATTATATATATATATATATATATATATATAAATATATATATATATTGATATTATATATAATAGTATATAGTTAATAGTATATTTTATGATACATATATATATATATATATCACGTTATAAGATATACTATAATATAATATATATATGCTATAGCTATAAATTACCAATATTTATATATAAGTTATTAATATAATATATATATAATTATAGGTATATAAATTTATATATATATTAAATATATAATTTAAGTAATATATATATATATATATAAATAATATAATGTATTTAAAAAAGTAGTATTATTGATATATATTAATATATAATAGTATATAGTATTATATATATAAGTAATTATATATTATTATATAATATAATAATGATATTAATATTATTATAATTATATATAGATAATAATAATATAGTATGTAAATATATCCCTGAAGTACTCAGAGTACTATATATATATATAGTGAATATACATATACTATATATATATTACATATATTATATATTATATGTAATATATATATATATATATATATATATATATATATATATAATATATAATATGTATATATATATAATATATATGTAATATATATATATATATATATTATATAATATTATATATATAATATTATATATATATATATATATATAATAGTATAAATATATATATATATAATATAATATATATATTATATCAGTGGCGCTACCTGAAGGTTATAAATTGGTAGCCAGCTATATCATATATATCTATATAATATAGATATATATATGTAATATATAATAGTATAATATATATATAAGGTATATACTATATATAATAGTATATATTTATAAATATATAATAATATACATATATATATATAATATATATATTAGTATCATTATTAGATATAGTATTATATATATTATATATATATATATGCCAGAGAGAAGAGAGATTGAAGAGAGGCAGAGCAGAGAGAGAGAGAGGAGAGAGATTCAAAAAAAAATTTTATTCAAAATATATTCTAGTAAGTGAACGAAGAGTTTCGTACTCGCGAATTTTCGCGTATTTTTTCGCTCGAACAGCAAGTTATGACGCTTGGCTTTTCCATAATATTTTATTAATGAAATAGATATATAACTCACGATACGCCCACTATGGACCCTCTTAGAGTTATTAACTCTCTTTAAGCGAACAGGTAGGAACGAAAAATTCCAAATGAATTTAATTATTTATAATTATTATTACTAAAGTAGTGATTTTCTTTAAATTTATTTATAAATCAGTTTCTTTTCAACTTCAATATAAATTTTAATAATTTAGTTAACTTTAACCATTTTAATTTATTCTATAAAAAGACTCAAAAATAGCGGTAGAGCTACCTACCCTGTCCTATCCCTATACATATACGCCCTGATATAATATATAGAATATATATATATTATAGTAATATACAGTATATATATAATATAAGTCAGTATAAATCACGTAATATATATATAATATATTAAATATGAGCCCATATATAGTAGCTAATATCAAATATATATTAATAATATAACTATATATTATATATATGATATATTTATGCTGCGACTCCAGTAACTTTTACTACTCGGGCTCTCTCTCCATAATAATATATATATAGATAATTAACTTTTATATCATATATCTATATCAAAATCAATATATATATAACAGTATAGTAGTTATATATAGTAATAGTATATATAGTATATATATAAATATATAAAATATAATATAAACATAATATAGTATACTTATATATACTATATATATATATATTCCAGCGCACAGATTCCCAGTATACTTTACACTCTGGCTCTCTCCTCCATAGGCCACATATATAATAAATATACAAGTTCCTTATAAATACTATATACTCTATCTAATATACAATCTATACACTTATATATACTATATATTACTGAATATAAATATAGCCATATATATAAGTATTATATATACTAATAATTATTATAATACTAATAATTTACGTGTGCTATTATATTATACTATATTATATATATATTAAGTATCCCGGTTGTCAAAATTTGACTGTTTGCGAATGGGATGCGATGCGGAATGCGGAGTCTTTAAAGTAGATGAGGATGACAGGATAGCGATGCGGCGATGCGGCATATGCACCAACACCAGAGGAAATGCTTAACTCTTGAAGTTGAAGTAAAATAACTAATATATACTATAATAATTATTGATAATAATACTATATATTATGATATACACATATATAAATAATACAATATAAAATCTATTATAATATAATAATAAATATTATTACATATATATATATTATATATATACAGATTAATTAGTATATATATAGTAATAATAATAGGAGAGTAAAAACACAACAAATAGAAAACTCGGAGGGCTAGATTATTAGAGCAAACGATAAGGAACATTTGAGTATGTTTAAAAAACCTATGTTGTAGTGACGCTTCGTTTCAAATACGACGGCAATGCACACGAGTACATTAGTTCACGATGTTGTGACCGCGTATACGCAGTAAAGCTTAGCCCACAATTAAGGCATACTCAATTTTAATGTGTTTCGTGCGTGCCGTACAGTGTGTACGCCCCTATATACGATCCTTTCGAAACACGCTTGGCATAAATTACCTAATTACCTTGCCCCACATATCTTGGCTTAAGATTCAGTACAGTGTAGTGCATCGATTAAACGAATGGATCACTACACTCTTCCCGAGTTAACCAACATAATATATGTGTTAGCGATAGCTGGCGAAACGCGCTGAATGGACGAAAGCGACGCACTCATCATACCAGAACACGGTGTCCACACAGAAATCACCCCCCCCTAGCAAACACACACAATGTTTGCTCGTCTTCATCAGCACCTCGAGATAATGGGACCCTTCGTCCCGTGCCAATTGCCGTGAAGAGCGCGTAATACGAGCACTCACCTGCTCGTTGAAAAAGAGGTGCTTGAGAGAGTTCGCCTTAACGATCCCGATCGACTAAACACACGCGCCATTTTGCCCATGCCAAGGGCGTTCAAAACAGTCGTCTGTTGTTCAGGTCTTCTTGCAAGAGCAAAGCCTCATGCATACCAACTACAAAAAGTACAAGGACTTTGCGCCCAAACGATATATTCGCACCCCGTGTGCGCGATTTATGACCGGTGTTTCTGCAACCGGAGATCGATAATCCTCCTTTCCATGCACATGTTTGGCACCGAATGAGACTGCTACACGCCGCTATGCTATTCAACGAGGAGCAAACAGCCACATATGGCGAGGACAATCTGCACAGCAATATGCACCATCCGTAGTTCATCACTGTAAATTTAACCTGATAAACACTACTGGTGAGTGGAATTACTTGCGAGATTATCGCCTGATGAGACGGCTATTCCAATTCATTCCACACCGTTATTGATGGACCATACTGTAACTGCAACTACTCACAGAACACCGCTTTACCGCAGCTCATGGTAAACGACATTACCCCTTGCTACCACGCCAAACATGCTGTATCAACATGCATGGCGCTCCAGCGCCACTTCAGCCACCATATATGCGAGCGAATCTGACAGAGTCTTTTTTATACAACTCGACAATGCGATAGCAGAGAGGGCGACCCTGTTTTTTTTTTTTTTGTATTTTTTTATCCAGTGTCACCAACGACTCACGTGTGCACGAAGCCCTATATTCAAGGAGGCGGGTTGTATGCCCAACGCCTTCAGAATACACAACTAAGCAAAATTACGCAGATGAGCACAGACGCAAGTTTGAAGTAGGGAGATAAAATTCAGCAGAAACACAGAAGAGGAGAGCAATTCCACATGAAACAGATAGTGGCTGAGAAAGAAGAAGAAGCACCCCTGCAGCGAACTAGACCTGGATTGCCAAGCCATCCACACAAAACTACATGCGGCACAGTACCCCTTGTGCTACGACGACGTACGCTTAAAGGGGGAGGGTGCGATGACAAGTTTCCCATCGAGCCACCTGCCGCTGCTACATATCTATAGACTACCTAATAGAAAAGAGATAAAGCACCAACATCGGCGCCGCAATATAGAGCGGTCAAGGGAATTAGAAAGTATCGAACAGTTTATAAGTCTTTGGCCTTTGACTCGACCCTGTTCAAAAGCCGGTGAAACCAGAGACCCCACCCCCCCCCCAGATATGAAGAGCAGTACTCCATACAAGGTGAATAAAGCCCTTTTGTATAGCTGAATCAACTTGAGAAGAGGAAAAAAAGTCTTCAGCAAACGGAATTCCCCAGTTTCTGTTGATATGTGTCAAACAGGAGAACGAGAGAAACCGCTCGAAGAGATAGGTATTTATGTTGGAAGCGTGGTTTTGGAGGGTAGATTGATAGAGTTGAGTTTTTTAAAGAATTAAATATTCACTAAAGTTGAGACGAGCCCCACCCGAAATCATACTACCAGATCAGCGAGATAGAATCGGAAAGATTAAGTCATGAGAGAGGCAATTCTAGAAGCTGTCCCCTCGGAGCAGAATGAAAATGAGTTGAAGATAATGAAGCAGTCGAGTCTTCGCATACGAGTGGCATAAGAGTTAGATTATGCAGGCTGCAGAAGATCATTAATGCCAAAAGTAATGAATAATAGTAATAGATAAGACAGCAACCATAAGGAACCCACAATTACAACAGAAAAGAGAAGAAGAAGTAGCCCCGTCAACAACAGGCGACATAGGAGCGATTGGAGAGAAAATAACATAAGTAAAGCAAAGTGAAGAGATAAAACCCAAAAGGCGCAGGAGCTTGGGAGTAGCACAAGTGTACGAGCGACCTGCCCCATCCCGGTCTCAAAATGCTTTAGGAATATGCAAGACAGCAACCACGCAAGTCTACAACCGTATTTTACCTAAGGCGGAGAAATCATAAATCAGTTATAGGATAGCGAAAGTATAATGATCGCAGATAGCCCTCGAGCCCGCCTAAAAGTATCATACTCTGGGCGATCGGTAATAAAGCTAATGAGATTTCAGATCCATTAAGAAATGAGTAAGTTGAGAAGTTTCAAGATCTTAGATAGAATACACATGAGAGCTAAGAGCGATAGTTAGAAGATCAGAGCGGTCCTACCTTTTTTTCGAATCGCGTTTGACATGCTGAGCGTAGCTTTCCAACACTGAGGAATAGGCTCATCACGTATATGAGCACATAAGAGAGAATTATAGTAATAGATAAAAAAAAAAAAAGTTGAAACGAAGGGCCGAGTCAGACGTGGAAAGCACACTCACCTCAAAACATCGGGAAGAGAACGCCATCCGGGCACCCGCTACTCTCCTAATGTTCGTAGGGCATTTCAGTGGAGCCATGAACGCCGAATCAAGTGTAATCACCAGCAAAAGCATAGAACACCTGAGCAGGGATAAGGATAGTGAGTAGGGATGAAGGAATGCCAGAATCTATTTCAGCGTTGAGTTTAGTAGGACGAAAATAGGAGTCAGAAGAGATTGCGCCTTGTTACAGTTAGGAGAATCAGCAACAGTAACCATCAGCAGCGAATAAGAGTGGAGAAGACCAAATTATCAGAAGTTGCTAGAGATGTTTTGCAAGAGGCCAGAAAGAAAGATTTATCACTAGGAGAATCAAGGAGGTTAACGCACTTTCGTTTGATGAAAGCGCACTTTGCTCGTCGAAGAGTATACCCTGCGCAACGATTCTAGCAGAATGCAAAATGCTAGATGAAGGGAGATAGGAGAACGAGAATTAATTCCACAATCTGATACGAATTTTCTCTATCATAGGTTTCGGATTTTTTAACATTGAATCAAATCAACGACGAACCATGGCGATCCAAGACGATTTAAGTCGAGATTGTCCAATCTGATACATTTATTCCATCAACGCATTACAACCACATCCATTCACTTTATTCCCCGTTGTTTTTAATACGTTGCAAGACAAAGCCAGACATATTCCAATTCAGTGCTTTAGACGTAGATAGCAACGCCAAGCCTCCCAATCGTGCCCGATCTCAAAGAGTCACTGAAAAAAAACGAGAAAGTAGAGCAGGATAGGAGCTAGTGGTAAAAGAAAGTAGTAAATTAAGTAGATATTAACGCTTTGTGCCGTCAGATTTTAACTGATATGTGTGAGCCGAATAGCTGCTAGTGGAGATATTTTAAGAGAGAAGACTAAGGTTGAACAATAGTCAAGTGTGTTCAAGAATTGTTAGGATAAATCCGAATGTTGGTGGGTTCTTTAATTAGTGCCTCCAAGATGTTGAGAAATGCTGAATGATTCGGCCTCCTCCCCGACCTAAATTTTGTATTCAGAGAACCCCAAACCATTCAGTTATGCTACATTGAAATCACTCTTAAATAGAAGACAGCGTCAGGTAGTATGGAATGAAGGAGTGAAAAATAACACGTCCTATCCGTGAGAAGCACGTAGATATTATCTAAAAAAGCCGTGAAAGACCTTATGTCTGTTAGTTGCGAGAGCCGTAAGTAGCAGAAAGCCACAGATTATTGTTAGTTAGAAAGGAGAAGAGAAAGATTTTAAAGTCCATAGAAGCATACGAAATTAGAGATTCGAGATCACGGAGCGTGTTACAGGAGGTGTTTATTAACATAAGCACATACTTCCCCCCTTTAGACGAAATTATGAAATAAGTTATAGTTGGACATATGTAAACGCAGTTAGAGCGATGAATTCCAAGCCATGCTGTCGTGCTCAGACAGGGACAAAAGGTTAGGCTAGAGTTAGAGAGGGTGCTTCCACGGATGTGATGAGAAGAGTTAGTATTGGCACAAGTGCACGCATGTTTCTCAGTAAAGTCGATAATGTAAGCCTAGCGCCTGCGCGCCTTCCAACTGCGCAAACTCTGCCATCTGTAACAAGCAACAACACAATCAGCCGAGCAATACAAACAACGAGACCAAAAACTAACACGCTTCTGAAAAATACAAACAAAATCTCAGTGAAGTCAGTGTTATAAAATTATTTACACACTAAACCTAAATTTAAAAAGCCATAAATGTTAAAAAAACTAAATATTTACGAATAACATATTAGAAAACAGGTAAATATATGAAAAATATTAAACGAAAAAAACACTAAACACTCTCATACACCCCTACACATTCACAAATATTAAAATATAAGTATTTATATATTTTGTTATTTATACAATATGTTGTTAAAAATGTTAAAAAACTTTAGGTGTAAGAACACAAAAACTCTCAAAACATTCCTAACAAATTCACATAAAAAAAAGCAAAGAAAAAGAAAAAAAAGAAAGCCAAAATAAAGAATAAGTCTACTATTAACAAATATTATTCTAAATACGAGCATAAACGATCATATATCCCACGAAATATATATTATAATGTAAAAAAAAAAATCAGAGAATTAAACTAAAACTAAACTTAAAATATGTGAGAAAGAGCAGGTGCGTAAACCGTTTCGAAGCAGAATTCTCTTCGTTCATGCGAAAATATTAAGCACAAATAACACTTTAGCAAAGAATTTAAAACTAATAAAATTCTTCGTGGTTATCCCTGCAAGATCCCCGACCTCACGCCCCCTAGTGAGTTATTTACTTATAGGGAAGCATGTGAAGGAACAGTGTAATAGTGCATGACAATATAACCATGTACATCACATACGTTTGTTTAACACTAATATCCTTAATTTGTCTACTTACTATTCAACACCCTTCGGATGGTAATACAAAATGTACGCGCGATTGAGCCCGCCACACACGAACATACATAACATTAGAATAACAAAAATCTCCGCGCTTACAAAGTAACGACGCGAGTCAATACATACAGTCACAGTAGGTTTACCTGATACATTCGATCCTGTAACTGCCAACAACGAAGCGTCATTACACCATTAGTCTTAATTTAACAAAAATGTTTCAGTAACGCTTGCTCTATCAGATCCACACCCTCACGAGTTACGCAGAGCTTCTTGAATCACCCGTATATATAAAATCTGTTTTAATATTATAACATACTATAATATTATATTCATTTTTATAATATATATAATAATATATTGAATATATATATATATATTATTAGATTATATTATTATATTAAACTTTCATATTAATTATATATTATATATATAATAATTCTTTTTTATATATTATATATATTATGTGTGTGTGGGTGTTATATTATATAATATAAAATAATATATTAATATTAGTTTATATATCTTATATATAATATTATAATATAACTGAATGATGAGTAGTGTATATATAATAATATATATATTAATATATATAAACTTTACTGAGATATATGATATATATACTATATAATATAAAATAATATAATATACTATATATATTTACAGAATAATCACATCAAAATCTTACAATTTAATTCCAATATACAGATTCCCATCACAAAATGTACCAAATAATAATTTATATTGACGACCTTTATGATTTAAAAACCCGTAGCAATCAAAAAACTTTAGTATTGGCAATAACGATACGATAACTTTAACCTAGGTAGATATAAATACACAAAAAATGGATGAAATAGAAATGCGCTATCAAGAAGATGAAACTGACTTTTTTTATCTTTTTTGTCAGTGAACAATTCTACTGAGTTTAAATTTGTCCTTTTATTTAAATTTTATCGTTTATTTCGACGTGTAAATATCAGCGGTATTGTTGGGTCCAACAGACAATGAAGTCTGTTGAATGATCTATTATAGTTATGATATATTGGAACATGATACTATAAAATCATATAAATTATTATTACGATACTCTATATATATATATAATCTATTAATATAATACGGTCTATATATATATATATATATAATAATTATATATCTATATATTATACTCTCTCTCTACTTCTTATCTCTTATACATCATATCTTCATCTGCATATCTCTACTTACTTCTCTTACTTACTCTTCTACTTACTTATCTTCACTATCTACTCTGCTCCTTACTAGTCTCTATCTTCTATCTAGTTCATACTTCACTTACTCTATCTCTATCATTCTAATCTCTCCTCTTCTCTCTCCTCTTCCTCTCTTCTCTTCTACTCAACATTTATTCCTATAATACATATACAATTACATAAATACTATATATTATATTAATAATGTATATATATATATTAATATATATATATATATATTATGATATATATACAATATAATAATCTCTTATTAATATATATATATATATTATATATATATAATAATATATAATATTAAATATATATTATATTATATATTAATATATATATATATATATACTATATATTTATATACACACACACACTTATATTATAATAATTATATATATATTATAATTAGTGATGGACCGGTATGCAAAATTTTAGACTTGATTTACGGTACTATATATTATATAATCTGAGATTGCGGTATATTAGCAGTATTACTTATAAGACATATAATGGGCAGTTAATACGCGTATTCGGTATGCAGTGTATCGTTAATATATGTATTTAGTGCATTTCACTGTGTCGTTTTCTTTTATTCTTGCATAAACTTGAGATAGGCCCACTATATAGAATATGATGTTATAAAAAATCCCGTAAAACAATTAAGCTCTTATTTTAATAAAAAGAAATTATAACAGTCTCCCCATTATTAAGATTCTTTCTTTTGGCTTGGTAATAGTTTCTTTATACATTCGAATTCTTCTGAAGCAAAGCAAGTGAGTACAACTGCTGTAAACGAAGCAGTGAGTCGAAGAGACTGACTGAAATAAGTAAGCACTGAGCAAGCCTTTCTGACCTACTTTCAGCTTGAACTTATCTTCCAAATTCTACTAACATAAATAATGACACAAGTATAAACGCGCAAATACAAAATTTTAAAAGTTTACAAAGTTTAACTTATGCTTGCTTATTTACTTTCCCGCCCCTAGACACGAGTGCATAAAGTATTATAATAATTATACAAGATATAAAACAATATAAAAATACCAAATGTTATATATACAGAAAATTAAAGGTGGCATTCAAACACAAGCATATTTGTTATATCCGTTAGATATAACCAAACATACAAACATTTAAAGGCAATAAAAATACAAACAATGTTCATACATAATTATTGATATAAAACAGTTGAAATATTCACAAGTTAAATAGGCCGCATCGATCGAACCGTTAAATCCAAGAAAGGTCCAGTATAAGACGTTTCTAACGTATCATATAATGACCAATGCCGCCAGCGTATTTTCAAAGTTAAGTAGTTACGAGAAAACATTCTTACATAAGGTAGAGACAATTGCTTAAGTTTAGCGTCCTTTATTATAACAAAAATTTCTCATACATAAAAGGAGTCACAGAACCATTTAGAATACGAAAAAGAATCAAAGTCGTTAGTGCATCCAAAAATGCAATGTCTGCCCATAATGTCCAAACTTAAAATGATGTAAGAAATCCATAATAAGATCAAATAAAGGTAATGTTAACATATTGTAGAGGCGAAGTTGCTTGAAATTTTAGGTTCTTTTATTTGAAAAATTCTTCATACATAAAAGGAAGAAGCGCGTACAGGAACCATTTAGAATCTCGAAAAGAATCAATCGCCCATAGTTCAAATCCAAAAGAGTTCTGCCATAAAATCCAAACATTGCAATGCCAATGCAAATCAAATCCATACCCGTAAAGGAATTTGCTATGTCTACAATGAATCTACGCAACTGTGAGAGTGGTGAATAGTATGAAACCATAATCAAAAATTAGAAATGAAAATTAGTCTCTATTGATAATTGTCATTTCTTGAGTCAATCTCTCTAATGTTCAGATGGGAATTTTATACTATTGAAGTTTCCATTGAATTTTATCTTCATTAGTGTTTTCTTGAAAAAAGGTTTCGATCCATAAAGAACAAGGAGTTCTAATCCGGGTTCAAATATAGTAGGGGCCTTAATAGACGTCTCTTAATGTGTTATTAATTTGTTTCTTCATTTCTTTCTTTATATTCTTGTAAACTTGCAGAGTAGCCCACTATATGAATTGGATGGTAATATAAAAATCCGTAAAACAATGAAAGCTGTATATCATAAATAAGCAAATTCAAAACAGTCTCCCCGGATGATATCAACATTTTCACCTTTTCGTGACTCTCTTGCAGTGTTTATATGATTTAAATGTCTTAATTATTACAATTTACGCGAATTCTCTTTAAGTCAAGCTAAGTGAGTTGGCAGATTCCAACTGCTTATGCTGACGAGTGTGAGATGGAGAGACTGTAATACATAAATAAGTTAAGTCACTGCGCATAGAATAATCTGACTTTTTACTTTATCAGTAATCGATGTAACTTAACTGATACAACCATTTTCATTGAACTATAAAATTAAATGACACAAGTTATAAAGCGCACAAATTACAAATATTCTTATTAAAAGCTTTTTCCCACGTTAAAACAATTTTAGATACATAAATAATTGCTTATATTTTATATCTATATATATATATATACAGTACATCTTATATATAATATTAATATATATTATATATCATATAATAAATATATATATTATTATATATATATAATATCATATATATATATTAATATAATAATATGTATATATATTAATATTAAATTAAATATATATAATAATATAATATATTATGATTATATATATAATATTTAATATATCTATAAATATAATATATATATATTAATATTTATGCATATAGTAGTACAAATATACCGATCATCTAACGTGATGACTAAAGCCTACTATATTTCGAAATCGTAATATGTACAGTTGGCACAACGTGTCATAAGTCTCACGAGTATATCTAACCAATCAAGAACACAAGAGCCACGGCGTGCCAAATACACGTGATACGACAAGAAATATTATAGATGTAGCGAGAATTGCTAGCACTGTATAAAAATGATTGAAGGACAAGAGTAATTCAGCAGTTAAAACTATCATAGAGATCTAAAAGTTTCTTTTAATTCTCTCTGTTTCATTTCTTTTTGAGTTCACGAGAGCATCTTTACAAATTTTGATTGCTTATGCACCAAGAAGGAAATCAGCGCACTCCGAAACACACCTCCTACGGGGTGAGAAGAGGCGGATCACCCAAATTATTCACACCACCGAGTACGATCCACTTGCGAATGCGCGGAGAGACAACCCCCGACTCCACCGCCACACCTCTTTGCGCTGACGTTGAACCCGGTCATCGTAGAGAGTATTCTTGGATGTGTACAGAGCTAGTGATAACTCCAATTCAGCACACACACTACACACATTTATCTCTTTTTTTAACTAAGGAATACCATAAGCCGGTAAAACGCAAAGATGCAGAGTCGGATCTCTCGAGGGCCTTCCCGGTGGACGACGCGACGGGGGACTTCCTCCTCCTCTTGTCCCCCGTACGCATCACGAGCTATAGACCACACAGAACTCTCAATAAAAACCTAGGCCAAATCGCGGCCGCAAAATATAGTGAAGAATCAAAGTTTATCTGAGCAAATAATATGTTCGTGACAGGAACAGTAATAAAAAAAAAATATGAGCTCTTAAATATAGCCCTCACCATCCACAAATGTTATATCCGCTGTATTGAAAAAACCAGAGCCCCCCTGAATGACGCAACTATATAATTATGTTTAATCCTGCAGAGTACGCACCACGTTTGCTCTGATGAGGACGCGCTTGCATAGCTGGAGCAATCATGAGAGATAGGAAAATAAAAGTCTCAGTCCAGTCCTTAAAGACAATAACTCCTCTATTTCTTTCGGTAATACTATAAATAAGCGCCCATAGGAAACACGTTAATTTATTAATGGAAAGGTTTTCCAATACATTTTTTTGTTCATGTCTTATATAAGGGACTAAGGATGTTATCATTGTGAAACAGACGAGACTTAAAGGAACAGTTATCGAAAAGATATATGATAGGAAAAGTAATAAAATAATAAATAAATAAAGTAAATGAGTAGATCTTTATATTTATTTTTTATCTTTATAATAAGGTTACGAGAATTGTATATGAATGATTATGGTTGTATTAAAGATTGAATTTCTATCAAGTAGTTTTAAGTAGAGCGCGCGGAGAGTGAGCGCGAGAGAGAGTACTAATCCAGATACAGCGAAAATATAGAATAATCACTGAAAGATAAGACGAAAGCAATTCATAAGAAGTAACAAAAAGTGAGTGAATAGGTAGAGCACATGAAATGATAGTTGAAGATACTATAATGAACTGATATATCGGAGTCGGTATAATCACGCTAATGATAAGCAGATTGTAGACTCTTATAAAGAATGTAGATTTAGTTTGCATGGTTAAAAAAGAAAACAATATATACAGTTTATAAATTACTTATGCTGTTTATATAATGTCAATAAAGTAGTAGGAGATAAGACAAGATATATACCCAAACTTTATAACCACCACTATATTTGAATTCATGAAAATATAGACACCACACAGTGTGTCGCCACCCGAGTTCTGAGAGCTAACACTAGACGCGATTTTGATCCCGTAATATTTTATTTAAATAATAACAGAATATCATAAGTGAGCAGGCAATATATTTGAATCACACGAAAATCAAACAAAAATATCAATAAAACTAAGCGGCACTCAAACAGATGCCTCGTCGATTTTTTCACAAGACAAGACGAGAGTGACGGGATGCCGGCGTCCATACCACGGATGCGAGAATGCCTTATGAGCACGGTATATGCAGCGCCAGCTGCACCGTCGAAGTTAACGTGCGCGAGGATAGCTGCCTGAGGCGGAAAATATAACTCAGTTAATGAGATGAGAGAGAGTATCATCGCCAGTATTATGTCTCACACGTGCGAGCATTGCCTGACACACGGCAAATGCGGCATGCCCCCGTACTAGACTGCATGCACGGATGACACAGAAGTGAATTATGACACTCAGATAGTAATCTAATATGAAAGATATTATGAGTTGTAAGAGAAAGTGAGTAGGTGTCATAAATATCTTTAAGTATAGAATACAACTGATAGAAGACTAATAATTAAGTATACAATATTTAGAGATTAGGACAAGACAGCTAGGAGCTTCTTATTTTATTCGGAAATCAGGTTGACATGTTGTGTGCTTCCAACACTGAGGTGATAAATTATATTAGTAAGGAGAAATAGAGATAATTTGTTATACCATATTTAATACGAGAAGCTAGTAGATCAGTCATGAACAAGAATCACCATTATATAACCCTCACCAAAACTCAGGAGGAGGAAATGCCATTCCGGGCCACGCGTCATATATCCTAACGCGTTCATATATATTCAGAGCCATCGCACGCCGATCAATATATGTCTAACCATAAGGTAAAGGCCACTAGGACTACATTATACTGAAGTATGAGAAGTAGAGAGGAAGAGGAATATATGCCAAGTAAAATGCGTCCCAAGATGATGAGTTTAAGAGAAAATATAATATAAGTGAGACAGTAAGTAGACGCTTATATACTTGTGAGCCTAATATTTGGCTCAGGTTTCTTGTGCTTTTTGAGCAAGCACCAGTCACATTTAGCATATAATCAAGAAAGAGCCATCACGAGAATGCGGTAAATAAGAGTGAAGAGAAAGGAGACAATTCTACACATGCCAATAGTGTTTATAAGTATATAGATTTGTGCTAATTCCCCAAACATAAGATTTATCAGTATTAGAATCAAGGAAGTTAGTGATACGACCTAATCATATAACAAGATAAAAGACGACCACGCTTTGAATACGAAAGACGTCCCTTATACAGTAGTTATGCGTGCTAACATTCATCTGATATATGTAAACTCCTCTAAAACTTCACGTCAAAGAGGTGGCAAAATAAGAACGAGAAATTATGTCCAACCCTCATTGTATCACAGACTTTGTCCAGCGCGCGATAAGCACTGCTCTACAGCTTCTGAGCCAATGAACCCACAGAGTCAAGCACGCATCTCTAACCATGGCACTGTAATGACGTAATGAGTGCACATATACTTAGCTTCGTTAGACCGAAATGAATCTTCGCTGTGAATATCGAATCAATTACGGATTACAGCTCCCACACTTATCGGCAAGAAGCCGGAAGCAGGTTCACCAGAAGTCAACACGCATTCATATAAGATCCTACTAGTCTCACGATGAAATTTCGAGCAGTTATACTCTCGATCTGCAGAACTGAATGCCCAGCAGCGCAGAAATCCGGCCCGTATCTTGATAGTTTGAAGAGTGGATTTCTGAAGAGAAGTATCTTGCGCGCGAGGGAAAAAGAGTGACGAAATAATATTTATTTCTATCTCATTCTATATTCATTGGTTTAATTTAATACTGATATATCAGCTAATAGAGAGCATTATATACTATAATACATATCAATACACAGTAACTAGTAGTATTATTATACATATTATATTATCATAATTTCAGATCTTAATATATCGCTTATAAAATATAACAGTTGCTCGACACGCACAAATCTATATAAGCATAAGTTATATATATTAATCAGAACTATATATATTACAATTTAAAAGCATATTAGTATTTACAGTTATTAATGTACCGGTAAGTGTATATACTACTAATGTAGCTTCACAACTCAAGAACACTGAGATATAGCTTATAATGAAATATAGAGAGTATATATATTATTATACGTTTATTTAATATAACTAAAGAATAATAATAATAACATGAAATATATAAAATATATTCGGTACTATATTATCAAATTACTAATTTGACCAAAATATCGAACTAACCTAATTATATAGACTATATCATCGAACTGCTAATTTAACCTGTAACAAATAATAATCTAAGTTATATTAACATGAAATAGTAAAGAATATATTCACAATTATATACACGAGCTACTACTGAATATATACTTAGTTATACATATATACATCGCTCTACATACATGCATAGTGTGAGAGCACACACTCATAAAAATAATAACACACTCACCACTACTATACATACGTGATATATATCCTCAACCACACTCACCACACACAACATATAAATAATACTTGACAATCAACTATATATAGTAATTGTTATATAATACTCGTTATAGATATAAACAACACATCTATCCTAATAAACAAAACACCCAACAGATGAGTCTATACACACTACTAAAAATAAATTGTTATAAAAACATAATAATCCGGTACTTGAGATATTACTGGAATCAATTGAGCTTCTTATCACAGTAAAAATATGCCACACCAATCGAACCGGAATCCCCATAAGTAGAAGTCAGATATATTAAAAGCGGGATTATCTAGTATATTGTATTATCCATGATTGATCACACACATATAATAGCGCCACATGAAATTGTTCTTCTATCACAAAGCATGATAAGTTGTAAACCTACACACAAGAAACCAAGCTTGGTCTTCCACTTGACATTAGATATATTATGAGACGACACTGATTAGCCTTGTATACAACTTTAGTCCTTTTTAATAACTCGATCATTAATATCCCTCTTGCTTCAGTTATCTATCTCATATTCACTTACTACTATCACTCTCATCTTCATCTCTCTCTATCTCTCACTTCACTAGCGCAACTCATTATCTATCATCTTATCTACTCTCTTACCCTCTTCTCCTCATCTCTACTCTCTCATCCTTCACTCTCTCTCCACTTCATTCTCTCTCTTCTTACTCTCTCTCTTCTCTCTTACTACTCTTACTTACTCTCTTCTCGTGCCGTCTATTAAGTATATAATTACATATACATAAAAAAAGTACTTTTATATTAAATATACTAATAAGTTTTATTAATTATAATATATAATTAATAGTTTATGTATTCTACTTTTCTCAATATTAATTTATATTATATGTAATATATATTATACTCACATAATATTAAATATTTATATATTATATATATGTATATCATAGATATTTATCACTATTATTATATAATAGTTGATATATATATATTACTAATTATATATAATATATAATATAGTATAATATTAATTAATGATATATTATAATTAATTTATACATAATTTTCATTAATATATAAATATATATATATAAATTACTATAGTTTGTTTGTTAACAACAAAATTAATATATACTCTGTACTCAGAAGACTTTCATGGTGAAGATAATTTTGCGCATTCATACCACTCTTTACCAGGTTTTCTGTATATATTTACGTTTAATTTGTATACACTTTCAATGGCTCGTTCATTCTCATTATGATTGTACTTCGAACTCTTATCTTTAACACATTTTGCACAGAGTGGGAATATTAAATGAAAGAGATCTAATATCTCCTTCATTACATATAATCTACTATATCACACGTCTATCCGAAACTCTATCCTCATATCTCAATATATCACAGAAACAATTTACATACTATCTCTAATTATATATATCAGTTACTATTCATATTGACACACATCCGGCTAACTTTCTCTAGATAATACACTATCTTCTCACTATCTCGGGCTGATGCGGCTAACAGAATACACGAGTAAACATAGAGCAACAGCTGAACATAATCATCTAGTGAAAAAAAAATCTCACTAACACCACAAACTGTGGCATATATCTCAACAACGTGAATGGTAATGATCACTCATCTGCGAGACGTATACTACGAATGTGAGATAGACGCCATCTGAACCTCACATGTACCTCGATAGCACTGATATATGTCATCAGATATGGTGTTTGGGAGATATATATAACGAGAGACTGGAAGACGGAGAGGATATACTGTGGCTACTCCGATTATAGAGTCTTTAATCTTATATTATGGAGCTGGTTATATATAACTCTGTATAGTAGAGATCAAACTAATATATTAATAACATAATCTCTTTCGCACTTAGTCTAAGTATTCCATTCACGACTTCAAGATAAAACTGGCTTTCATCTTCAAATATATCAGATAATAAAAGAAAATACTATATATATTAAGAGATACAAATATTGAGTGTAATTCAAGTGACCTCGCATATCTGAGTTGTCAATTCTCAATGTCTGCTAGAGCTCTCTCTTCACAGGAGTTAAGCCTCACTAAGCAGTATATAGAGAGCGAATATGCGTTCGCTCATTCAGAAGCTAAGTATAGGATTAGATTTAAAAACCGGTACCTATACAGGAATATCCTGGTCGGATATCTGAGTGACAGTGAGTCTTATAGTTTATAAATTATTATAATTATTATATCACATATGTTATATTATTAATTAATATATATATATTAATAATAGATATATATTATATATATATATATATATATTATATATATTAATATATATATTATAAGATTAATATTATATTTAATATATTAATATATATTATATTATATATATTTAAGATATATAATATAATATATATATATATTAATATTTAATATTAATATATTAATATAATATTATATAGTGGGTGATTATATGATATAATATTTTAAATAATAAAAATAATTTTAAGAAAATTATATTTAATATATATTTATTTAATTTATAAATTATTATTTGTGTTAATATTTAAACAGATTCGTTATCACATCCCTACCTCAATTTCTCTATTATTATTAAAAACCTTTTTAATTAATTATAATTTATTAAATAAATAATATTTAAGTAAATCTTTTATCTTAGGTTACAATGCCTGCTTTGGCATATACACATCCATAGAATTAATTAACAAGATGATATGACACAAAATACTTGTTTTTGATCACACAATATACAATAACTTACTTTTTATGTCAATAAATATAGAAACTAAACATTCACAAAAATATTATACATAATATCAAATATATCACGCACAACACGACTAATTATCCAAAACGAAAAAACAAAAAATAAAATTATATAAATGGAATGTAACCCACCCTATGGATCTACTTTATGACGGTTTAACGTACAATTCCCGTCAGTTAGTGGCGACTAGATATCAGACACTCACCTTAGAGAGAGATTAAGTAATATAATAATTAATAGGAAAAATATATTCGCAATAAAGGAATAATCTAATATTCTTCAGGCAGTGTGATCTAAAAAAAACTTTGAGCTATTTCGTTTTATTTAGCAGAATATTCAGCAAACTATTCACTTTTATATATTTTTAATAATTTTGCGTGAATATTTTAATATTAATTTAATATTAATTTTAATAATAAAATATTTTTACTAATTCATTCGAAGATTTGTGAGATTATTTAAAATACTTTCAATCCTTTTTTGACAGGGTTGTGGATCACTGATGAAGAACTTTCTGCCAAAAAAGAAAAAACAAATCGTCACTTAAGAATAAGAGAGCTTTTGCTTGAACATTCCAGAGAAGCGAGTCTCATCGTAATGTAAGAAATTATAATTATCTCTTAGAAATATAGGTCATAAGTAGTTATGATAGCAAAATAGTCGGTCGAACGATGTGGGGACCTCATTGCCCCGGTACCGGTACCGGTACGGGTACCGGTACCTGTACCAGTGACGCTAATGGAAAAATAAAGAAAGGTGCTCTCTTGAGAAAGAAGGGTTTTGAATTTCACCTGCCAAAATAAGCAATTTTTAAATCCTTTTACCTTTTATCCTAATGGCTAAATGATATTGTCGCTATCGTGACAATTTGAAAACTTTGGTAAAAACAGAATTTAAAACAATGGGATTACTGTGAGAGGGTTGAGAGGGATTCCTATTTTTACGACACAGTATGAATATGTACTCTCTATCAAGAAGAAAAGGTCGAATTTGAGAATTTGAAAGTCAGAAAAGAAATAATTTACCAAAGTATGATGCATAATCAGAACTAGTTTTCAGAATAAAAACAAACAACAGGAGAAAATACCATTAGAGCCGTATGCTTTATTAATTAGTGAATGAGAACAGAAGTTACATCCATAGATTACATAATTAGACATAAATAATTGGAGGGAGGTTGAGAATGGTGAATAATACAGGGATTATTTAAAGTAGAACAAGAGGCAAAGAGGTTTTATCGAAAAAGTTCCCTTTTAGTACAACATAAGACAGCATTTGTGTCCTAGGAAGAAGCAAGATGAGAAAAAGATGAGCCTGCAAAATTTGAGATCAGATTTTCAGCAAAATGACAGAAAGAATTAGGAGAAAATATGACAAAAAGATGATTGCATTATTTTAAAGACAAGGGTTTTCCAATATTTTTGAAAATATATTAAATCAAAGTAGCATCATTTTTCTTCAAGCAGTATCCCTGCGAGTAATATCATGATACCAAGCAGAGTTGAACCAAAGTTTATAAATTTGAATTAAAGGAAATGAATATGGAATGTGTGCCCCCATCCGGTGAGAATCATCGTTGGTTAGGCGTAGTAAATTTGGAAATTGGAAACATGAAAAAGACGATGTCGTTGTGCCCATTGGCGTAAAAGTGTTCTGTAGGTGCCTCAGTACGCCCAACTCCCTAGAAGCTTGTTTGGAAAGAGAAGTAGCGCGATCATTCCAAGAAAGATCGCAAGAAAAAGAAATACGAAGAAAAGTTGAGAATTTACGAAGGTTTGGGTTGTGTTTTCGAAGACTTTGTTATAGTTGTTTGGAGGATTATTTCGAATAGAATTATTAAGGAACTGAGTTTTTGAGTCATTGAAAACAACCAAATTTTCCCCTTTCTCTCTCTCTCTCTCTCTCTCTCTCTCTCTCTCTCTTCTCTCTCTCTCTCTCTCTCTCTCTCCTCTCTCTCTCTCTCTCTCTCTCTCTCTCTCTCTCTCTCGAGTGTTTCTTTTGCTCGTGATTCTTGTTTGGCAACCATGATCGAATCAAAGGCTCTCTCTCTCTCTCTCTCTCTCTCTTCTCTCTCTCTCTCTCTCTCTCTCTCTCTCTCTCTCTCTCTCTCTCTCTCTCTCTCTCTCTCTCTCTCTCTCTCTCTCTCTCGAAAAATTATAGGTTAGGTGATCTAAAGTCACCCATCTACCGTGAGATAATTCCTGTCGATTGAGATATCTTTCAAAATGAAAGAGGGTAATGAAGGGTGGTGTCGTCGGCATAGAAATGGAGAGGTGATGAGGTAATCAAGAGATAAAAATTAGGAAAAGAGTTGTGGAGTCAGTCTACAACAGCTGCTATAGACTGATCGGAAAGGAAATCAAAGAGAATGTCACAGAGAGAACGATAGATACAGAAAGAAAAAAAGTTTAGATATCAAAGTTTTGTGCCAGAATATATTGAATATCTCTAGCGCCACAGGAAAAGATTCACCGAAATGACAAAGAGCAAGAACAGAGAACCTAGAATGAGAGAGAGAAAGAGAGAGGGAGAGAGAGAGAGAGAGAGAGAGAGAGAGAGAGAGAGAGAGAGAGAGAGAGAGAGAGAGAGAGAGAGAGAGAGAGAGAAGAGAGAGAGAGAGTTTTGTGGAAGTTTCAACAGTCGAAGAATTTAGTTAGTAGAATTAGGAAATAAATAAAAAGAACAAATTAATTTAGTCTCAAATTGGTTAGAAAGCCTCAACCACAAGGAGGATATTTTCGGAAGAATCCATAGCAGAAACTCGAAAGAAGACAACGTCGATGCGCATCTCTCTCTCTCTCTCTCTCTCTCTCTCTCTCTCTCTCTCTCTCTCTCTCTCTCTCTCTCTCTCTCTCTCTCTCTCTCCACAACAACAACCGTCATTGGCTAAAATTTGAGGATGAAAACAGTAGAAGGGAAAAGAGTTTCGGTCAAGAACAAGAGGTGAGATTTAAAAGAAGGAAGAGAGGTAGTGTTCAACAAAGTGGAAATTGGAACAAAGACCGAGAGTGTTACAGAATTAATGAAAATGAAGACCACGGGCATCAGAGAAAGCAGGAGGCGAAGTCGTGGTGGTACCAACCCCAACACCGGAGACAAAGTCTTGGCGGCACCAACGTTATCATCGGAGGCTTCAACTTCCTAGCTGTGATGAGGGAAGTAGTTGAACGAGAAACATTGCTTGGATGTCGCTCATCCAAGCATCTCTGTAGCAGTTTTGGGTTTCGCCACTATTATTTATTTTAAAAGGTAATGTTGAGTATGTGCTTGTAAGTCTGTGGGGAGGTGGAATGTGAAGAACGGGAAGGATGGTTGGAGTCAGAGCGCTACAGTGTACGATCGAGAGTACTTCTCTGAGAAGGTACGCGAAAAGGACAAAAAAGTACAAAGAGATGTGCCAGCCAAACTTAGCTTTCCATGGTTTATGCCCAATGGAGGGTACTATATAGTTTCGAACAACACTGCGTCTTCCCCTTATATATATATATATATATATATAGTATATATATATATATATATATATATATATATATATAATATATTATATATATTATATATATAATATATATATATATATATATATATAATTTTCTTTTACAGGACTCTTCCATTGCCCAGAAAAAATAAAGTGAGCGCTCCTTTGTATATGGCGTGGCTCGAAACAATATCGAAAGATATGCCTCCTTTCCCTCATGGTACGAGGAAACCAACAATCAGTCCTCACTTTTTATTCATAAGAGATATTCATATAAGGAGCCTAGTTTGTTCTTACGTTCGTCAAGCTTTGCGTGAAGATTTTGTAATATATTTTGACCTTGAAAAGATGATTATTTTTCTATTCGATGCGGGGGGTAGACACGTAATGATTAATAACCTCATTTTTATGGATGGGAGCAAATTTGGATTCATAAGATGAGGAAAAGCTTAAATAAATAAGATATATTTAAAATTATATATTTAAATATTATATATATATAAATATATCTGTATATATTATTATATATATATAAAAAAAGGCTCTATATTTCCATTTGCATATGTATATAGATATATATCTGTATAAAATGTATATATATATATATATATATATATAATTATATTATATAAATAAATCAATAAATATATATATATATATATATATATAATATATATATTATAATATATATATATTATATGATATATATATATATATATATATATATATATATATAATATATATATATATATATATATATATATATATATATATATATATATATATATATTATTATAAAGATATATATATATTGTATATTATATTTACAATTATATTTTATATGCATGATCTGATATAAAAGATATTGTTTCTTAATATATATACGGATGATATATATATCTATATATATATTATATATATAAGTTATATATATATATATATACGTATATATTATAACGTATATATATATTATATATATATATATATTAGTATATTATTATATATATAATATATTATAATATATATAATATATAATAATATATATCAGAAATAAAAAAAGGAGAAGGAAAAAAAGAGGAGAGAAAAAAAAAAAAAGAAAAGAGAAGAAACCCAAGGAAAAAAGAGGAGAAGTAAAGTAAAGAAGAAAAGGGGGGGAAAAGGTAAAAAAACGAAAGGGGAAAAAGGGAAGGGGGAAAACCAGTAGAGGAGAATATAATATAGGAGAGAGAGAGAGAGAGAGAGAGAGAGTGTTGTAAAAACCGTTTTTTTCTTTTTTCTGTTGAAAAAACGTTATGTTTTTTCTTTTATGTTCTCGCTTTATTCTTATATCATTTTATTATTTTAATATTTTACATTTTTTTTTTATTATTTAGAGCCACTTTCTTTAGTAACAATCTGAAATATATTTGTTAATGACTAGCAAATACTCTCATCTTGGTATTAATAGATAAAATTTATTTTTTCATAAATGAATTATCCAAATTCTAAAGATTTTTTTTAGCATTTAAAAGTGGTATCAATTTTTGAAACAGAAAACATATGACAATTTTTGTAACTCATCATTAAAAAAAAAAAAAAAAACACAAAAAATAAAGTAAAATAAGAGATCATGTCTAATTTATAAATATTTAAAATCAACTATTTATGAAGTACACAATTGTAGTCAAAAACCATTCTCAAGACTATTAGTAATGAAATTAGGTCTCTAAGTAATAAAGGAAACAATATATACTATAATATATAATATATATATATATATATTTATATATATATATTATATATATATAATCATATATATATATATATAAAAACATATATATATAATATATTATATATATAAGTAATTATACATATATATATATATATATATCATATATATATCTATATTATCAGTAAAGCACTTTAAAACGTATATTTTATATTATATTATACGGTCACTATCATTATATATAGCTATTAATAAAATTATAATGTATATAATATATATAAGCTATATATATATATATTGTAGGTGTTTATTAATTATATTTGTGAAATTTATTAATATATTATTCAATTATTTATAATATCTAATATATATATTAAATATATATATAATATTATATAATATATATATATATTTCATATATATATATATATATATATTTACTATATATATATATTATATATATTATATATTATTATAATATATATAATATTATATATATATTATATTATATATTATTACCTATAAATATTATATATAATAATATATTTATATATATATATTCTATATTTATAATAATTATATATATATATTTATTATATATTATAATATATATATTATATATATATAAATATATATATATATATATATGAAACAATAAATTGCTTGTTTATTTTACTCATGTTAAAAAAACAAACAATAAAACTTTTTTTTTTTAAATGAAAGTTTATTTTGGCACTTACATATATATATTATTAATTATTTATATTATTATATTTATATTATATATATTATATATAACTATATATATATATTTATTATATTATAATTATATTATTATAATTATTATTATATATATATATTATATATATATATAATATTATATATATATATATACCTTACTTATTATGGGAGTTTTTATATGTCAGTAGTATAATTTGTGACTATACTTTTTATACAAACATTACATTTTACTACGGCTTCCGCTTAATAGTGTATGGTTGATTTTTTATATAAATCATTTTTTTTTTTTTTTTGTTTCATTGACGTTCTATGTCAGAGAATATTATGTAAATATACATTTACAGGTAATTCATTTACCCACGAATATATAATTTTTACCTAGATAAAGCCAAATAAGGTAAACATTTTTGGGATTAACACTTTTTAATATACTATACTATTTTTTTTTATAAAGGAGGTTTCCATGGACCATACTATAATGTGTGACGAAATATCCTTGCATCAAAAGTTTAATAAGACCCATTTAGCAACTTACTTTTCAGTTTTGATGTTTTCCCTCTTAATGAATGTTTTTGAAACCTATCTTCTAGTTTACTTTACATTCCAACATGAAGATATGGTTCACACGACGTGACAATGGAAAAGTGTCACTTTTTTTTTATTTTGACAATATCAATAAGTTTTTTCGAACTCCTTAGCTATTCGTATAATTTGCTGTAATAACAAATGTTTTTAATTCATTATACATATTCAACTTATATTTTTAATGTAAAGTTAACAACTGTTAAACAACCTCCAGAAGAAAAGATACTGATGTGGCAGTCACACAGGATTTCAAGTTTAACGTCAGTAAGTTTATTACGACGTTTGTGCTCAACACCACATATGTTGTTTAAGCTGCAAGGACGAATCTTTTAAACATGTTGCCTCGAGAATTTTGAGCATGATCTTGGTTTATCTTTTAAAATTGATGCAGCCCTTCTTTTATCGCTTCATGAAGCGCTCAGATATTTTCATCAACATTTAATAAATACCATATATGAGCAGTATATACTATATTATATTATTATATACATATATATATATATAAGTATAAATATACATACAAATAATATGTATAATATCGTATAAATATTAGACCAGAGAGTATATATATACATACATATAAATATATATATATATATATATCATAATACCTTTGATATATATATATTTTTTATATATATATATATATATATATATATTATATATATATATCATATATATATAATATATATTATATATATATATTAATATTATATATATTTATAATATAAAGAGAGAGAGAGAGAGAGAGAGAGAGAGAGAGAGAGAGAGAGAGAGAGAGAAGACGAGAGAGAGAGAGGAGAGAGAGAGAGAGAGAGAGAGAGAGCAAGAGAGAGAGAGGAGAGGAGAGAGAGAGAGAGAGAGAGAGAGAGATTTGATAAATAATTCTTATTTTTCTTTTATTCGTAAATAAAATAAAAAAAATAGGTGTAGAATGTAGAAATCGTTTTGCAAAAAAAACCTTAATTTAAATTTATGCTATCAAAAAATTTGTACAAAATGAAAAGCAAACTGCAGCTTTTCCTTGGTTAATGTAACAAACATATTTTTAAATAATTATGAATAATTAGAAGTCATGCTTATCTTGGGGACAAAGTGATGACTTATCCCAATGGTTTTAAACCTTTTTTGATAGGACCCTTAAGACGATGAACTTATTGACCCATGGTTCTATTTTGAAATTAAGGGGAGACTTTATCCTCAAAATCTATTTCTTCTAACCGATAAAAGAAAATGTTTTTATTGATAAACAACTAATTTATCTTTAATTTTTTTTTGGGAAATTAAAAAAAAAAAAAACCGTGATTTCGTTTCTTTTTTTTATGGCGGGGGGCGGGGGAAGAGGGGAAATTTTTTTTTTTTCGGGGGCTTCAACAAAAATGGCAATAAATATTAAATATTCAAGATATTTCAATGCTTTTTTTCACCAAAAAACTACTTCTATTTTGTGTAGTCAATAAATTTCATTTAGGCACTTTAATTTCAAATTTTATTTTCTAAAAGTTTTTTTGGACACAATCTCTGAAAGTACTTTCAAAATCTTTGAAATATAAAACATCAATCACGTTTGGAACACCCACCTTACATTCATAAAAAGCATTAAAATAAACGCATTCTGTTAAGGACATTTAATATGCAGAGCTGTTACCGAAATTTTAAGAAAAAACAAACTGTTCGTTTTTTTTAATGAATTTTTTTGGTGATCTAATGTAAGAAAAAAATGTAGTGCTGAAAATATTTTAAAATCATTTTTGGAAATATTATTTTTCTTTTTTCAGACTGCAAAAAAAAAAAAAAAAAAAAAAAAAAAAAAAAAAAACAAAAAAAATATATTATATATATATATATATATATTATATATATATGGTATATATATATGATATATTAATATATTTATATATATATTATATATATATATATATATATATATATATATATATATATTATATTATATATTATATATATTTGTTTATATATATACGTATATATTATATATATATATAACTATTATATATATATATATATATACTATATATATATATTATATATATATTATATATATATATATATACGGTCTCTACTCACACCCTTTCATGGATTTAAATAATTACCGAGTTTCAAAGCACGTGACATATACAGCAGGAGACTTGAAGACTGTTCCGAGATGTCTTCTTTTTCTGGGTAGGTGGATCGGACTAATGGTAGAGCCTACTGCACTTGTCTAACGGTGACGCTGTTGTCGATGGTTTTAGTCCTGGGGTGAAGAAATTTTTAAATTCTTATATTGACAAAAATAGTCAAAAGCATGTTGTGCCCATTCGGCGTTGCTTTACTTTGGTTGGTTTGCTCCTGTACCCAAGAGCACCCAAGCAGAAAAGGCCATGTAGCCCCAGCAGGCGTTCCACCACCCTCCTGTCGATTTAAATAAGTACGGTTTCAAAGCAGTGGTCGGAGCAGAAGATTAGAAAACTAT
>JABUQX010088946.1:0-15000 GCA_015478945.1 Trachelipus rathkii | reverse complement strand
CGAAATTTCGCTACAGTGTTGTAGGTTCGCAGGGTAGTACTATGGTGTGGCTCGTCAGTCTTGCGCCTCCAGCATATGACGATTGTCTCTGGTTGCGTACTGCTGCCGCTATTGCGTTAGATTGATATTGCACCTTTTTCCTAAAGGGCATCTAGACGGCAAGCTTGCAGTGCCACATGTCTTGTCCTGCGTATAATTTTGTTCCTGAGTATGGATCGTTCACTTAGTCATCTATCAAGAACATGTCGGAGCGAAGCGGGGTCTTCACACGCGAAGATCTATAGTCGATCATCCTCGCCGGGACCGCGCCGGGTGTTTTGGAAAGTCTCGTGTTGAATTCTTGGTGGAGATGTTTGGGGTCGAGTTTTGAACGTCGAGAACGGTGGGTGCTACGGTCCTACCGAGCTTTCTTGTTTGGGGTTGGTGCCTTTGCTACTCTGGTGGGTGTGTCGGATCTCTACGCGGCTTGGGATTCTCTGGTCGTCGCTCTAATATTGTATTGTTTGCGAATTATGATGTTTCGCTAGGGTGCTCTGGTACAGTAATAGCCATCCTTTCCGCGCTTGACACGTATTCCACGCCTTTCTTGTGTGTTGTAATCTGTCCGTTTGTTTTTTATAATGGGGCAGATCTGTTGCCGCTAACTCCCTAGTAAGTTGCACAACATTAGTGGGCACTGTCACCGTGCAGCTGGTGTTATGCGGAGCGACATCTCGTCGTTGGGAAGCTGGAGACTGGCGTGTTTGGTGCTCTTGAGGCGTTCAGTCAACCATCACGCCGATGCTCATGCGACACCAGTGAAGCGACGACCGTTGTTCATCAGGGGGTTTATGGGTCGGGTGAGCAATCCCGGTCTTGGGCCAGTGCCCTGGACTCAAGCGGAGAACGGGGCACGATTTGCCTTCCTCTTTCCGCGTTGGTGCTTAGCATCTCCGCAACTGTGTTGCCGCAGAGGCTCGGTCTCTTGGCCCACCGTTAACCTGTGCGCTTTGCCGCCTTCTTCATTGGGGGGACCTTTAATCAACGACACCAGTGTGGTGCATCTGCCTCCTCCAGTGATCAAGTGATCGGCACTGGACCGGGTTGGTTGGTGCTGATGAGCGGTGCCGCGATTTCTCCCCAATACAAACAGATCTCGCACTCTCATCGGCTTCCGCAACGCCTCGCACATTGCAACAAGGATGACTCGTCTCGAATAATCTTCTCCTCCATCCGTCTGCCGGGTCAATCTCCTGTGTGGTATTAGCTTTAGGGATCCGTATTTTTCGGTTCTTTTATTATCGCTCGTTGCGCCAAAATTGGTAGGTACCGAGCTTTTCCTGTATTCTAAGCTATATTAAACCCCATGGCTTTCTTACAGCTTCGTGTCCACATCTTGGGCTTCAATACTCCTTTCTTCCAGATATGTTTGCACCCAATGAAGGTGGGTTCCTTGTTACTTCACCTATCCTTTTCCATGTGGCTATCCCGAAGACTCTCGCCGAGCCTCTACATATTTTCTTCTCTCCAACTCACCTCCCTCTCTTTTTTTAATCCATTTTCTAAAAACATCTCATCTTCCCTTGTACAACAGTTTTAACACGATTCTGTCTACCATGGTTTGTTTTACTTCTTCTTTTTTTCTCACTCCCACCTATTTTTTATTCCCATTCTTCATTCTTGCGCTCTTAGCACGCGCTTCCTTACAAGTGTTCCAGACTTCCTAACACTTTTTGTCCCCCTCTTCTTTCTGTCATATTGTTATTTTTTTGCCGCTGATAGTTCTCTTTCTACATCCGTGCCTCTTTGATCCTTTCTAATTTGCACTTCTTCCTCTCATTCTTTCTGGAATTGGAGGTTCTAGGTTTCAATTATTAATATTTCATCTTCCCCACACTCATATGTGAACTGTTTCACATCTCCAGACAGTTACGGCATGGTATTCTATTCTCTTTACAATCTTAAGTGCATCTTCTTTTTATTAGTTTTAGTTATTGACTCTATTCCATGGATTTAATCTCTCTTCACATTAGATATACTTTCTCTGTCTCCACTCTATCATGTCCATACACTTTATGGCTTTTCTCTATGCTTATAACAGGATGTTCATACCTGTTGCAAATTTCCATTCTGCTAACAGAAATCATATAAACCTCTCCATCTGTTTCTCTCGCCACCGCTGAATAGCTCCTATTGGACGATCTCCTCACATCTCTTCTCTGGTTCCAGCTTATGTCGCATTTTCAAGATATCTCCCATTATCCTATATCTTCCGCATTATGGTGCCTATTTTAATTTTTCCTGCAAGTTCTTTTATAAAACTCTTCCTTTTCAGCTTCAGTTTTTTCCCTGTTTTGTCGGGATTGCGGTCGCATTACACCCTGTACATCACTACAACACCTCCATGTTAGTGTCCCATTTTGTTATCGAAAACATCATCTTTCTTTTCATCTCCATTAGTCCACACTTTACTATTATCTCTGTGCGGCCTATTTCTTCCGTTCAAATATCACTCCCATCACATCATCTATTCGTCCTTTCTTCTCACACTGTACAATCAATTGAATTAGTTATAATGTACTTGTTCTGCTTCCACTTGCCACTAAGTCTGGTTTCACAGACTCCTAAAATATCCACTTCCTTTCAAGCATCAGCTCCACCATCTCCTCCTCCTTGCCCTCAGGGTTACCAACATTCAAGGCAGCCACTCTAAGGCCTCTCCCGGAAAGATTTCCGTTATCAGGTCCTCTTTTCGCTGTCTTGTCTTCGTCTTCTGGTTCCGAGGCAAAACAATGAGTTCTTAGCAATGTCACTTCGCAGCGACTTGCCTAGGCCGTCCAGTGTTGCAGTTATTGAGATCACCGGCTTGCCTTAATTTTATATTTCCGGAGGCTACCGTCTCCTTAGAGGGTCCTCTCATCATGTCCACTTACTAGGCGCGCGCCTGGTAGGGGGTTAACTCCAATATATATATATTAATATATATTATTCATATATATATTATATATTAATATATTATTTATTATATTATAATGTATAATTTATAATATACTATATATATATATATATTGATAATTTGGTTAATTTATATATATATACAGTGGCGTATCCGGGGTTTTTATATATAATATATTATTATATATCTTTTAATTATATATTACATATATATATTAAAACCGTTTTTATCTACTTTATACTTTACTTATTATTATTAATATATTTTAAATATTTTAATCTTTATTTTATTTTTTATATACTAATATTATTATTATAATACTTATTATAATTTCTATATACTATATATATTATATATTTAATATTATTTGTTTTCTGGATATCTTATTTATATATTTTTTATATTGTTAATTTTAATTTCTATATTATTATATATATTATATATTATTATATAATTAATAATTTTATAATATATTTATTTTTTACTTATTCAGATAAATATATTTAAAAATACTTATTTATTACTATATATATTTTAATAATATATATATATTAAAAAAAATTATTATTTATTTTTCTTTATAGAGAAAATATTTATAATTTTTCGATTATATTTCATATAATTACTTACTATATAATATATATATATTTTATTTTATATATATATATATACATTGTATATTATATATATGTTTATATAGATATAGTTTATATATTATATATTTATATAAATCTATTTATTTATATATATATTATATTATATTTATATATCATATATATACTATATTATATTATAGATATCTATGTTCATATTATTTGATTGGGGTGTCTTATTTTATGTAATACCATTATTTGGACGGTAGGGCAATTGTGCAAGGAAGAAGATCTAATTAAAACCGGATCTTATGAAATGGAAGAGTAATGACAATTGTAATTATTATAATCGCGTAAATTTTGTTTATACAGCCTTTTTGTCACTGTTGTGGAACTTAACTCGCCAAAGGTTCCGGATTGCATGGGAGCGCTGAACAAGGTTCAGATAACGATCATTCAGTTTTTCCACTGTCAATATTTCCGCACTGTATGTAGAGGAGGGCGTGCACAATAAATTCCTCTTTCATCTGGCGAATTGTAATCTCGACTCAAAGTAGGTTATAGAAGTCATATCAATGTGGATAACTTTTCTTATCTACTTGTATAGCAGTCAGAGCACTGTGTAAGGACCTTGCTAGTATTTGTGGCACTCGAGGATGATAAATTCGATTTTTGTAAATTTGTTGACTCGAAACAAGAAACTTCAGTTTCGTCTATTTGCTCCACATTTTGGACGATCTGTGCTTGAATGATGTGCCCAGATTGATTTCAACTCTGCGCAATAAATTTCCATTCTGTTTTACTACAAATTCGTGCACAATTTTGCGGACTAACCCGGATGATTTCTTTGTCACATCGGTTAACACGTTGTTTGTGTATCTTCCTACATATTGCGCAGCACTTACACCCACCTTTGTTCCAGGCTATGGGAGAGAGAGATGCATAGGAGATTATACATTTTTTTATGACTTAAAACCTCTCACCTATATGCTGATCATTAAATCATTCCAAAATAGGTAATATGTAATATGGATGTGCGATAAATAAGTCTGTGGGTCAAGAATACTATTTGAATATGGTCTGTATTTTGGAATTTGTTAATCTTGGTAATACAATTCACATACCCAGCTCAGATTCAGATGCGCTTCCACATTCTTCAAAAATATGCTGAATTCTAATGTTGCATTTTTTCTTCTGAATGGCTTCAAGTTTAGTTATTAATCTAAGATTTCTTTGTATACTACAACTCATCAAAATCAATAATCGTGTGTCTGCAATCAATTTTGAAAGCTTCTTTGCTTGGGCGTTTTACTACTTCTGTTTTAAAAACTTATAGAAAGGAACCATAAAACAGTATGCACTTTACTCCACTTTCTTTTAGAATTAATGGTAGCTTTTTTTTGAACTCTGGAACTCCATTACTTCAATATTTTTTTGTTCTAGTATGCCTACCTTATTATTTATAACTGTAACTTTTCATCATTTAATTCTTCACATCATTTAAATAAATAAAACCTTTGATTTCACCTCCGTTTCGTTTTCCGTTGGCTCTCCAACTAAGTTTCGCAAACTTTTTTATAATCTCTTCTTTGTACTCTTAGGGAAATAAGTTCTATTTTTTTCTTCAAACATACTTTGTCCTCTTACTCACTGCAAGATTCCAATTAAATTATACATTCTGAATTATTTCAATATGCACTTCGAATTATTTACTTGGAACTTTAGAAGAGTCTTGTGGAAGGCCCATAAATTTAAGCAACTGCAAAAAGCAGTGAGTATAAATAGCTTTGTGAATTTTTCTCTTTATTACTTTTCTGAGCACCCCTGAACTCACCACTCTTTGCTGCTGCACAGTCATACCACCTTTCCTCTTAGATTATTCATATCAAACTAAGTTCAGTTACTTTTTCTACAATTAATTTTGCAAAGACTTATTCCCGTCAATTCATTTACTGAGACGAACACAAAAATCTTTGACAGTAGTCAGTATCAATATCACGTACTGCACACACAACGAACAAATTTGTCTTCCCATTCTGGAACAATTCGGGTCGCTCCTTCATTACTAAGATCGTAAATAATCATTACTTTTTTTTTTATATTCTGTGTACATACTTTTAACGTTTGAATTGGATGCGCCAATATGTACTAGATATTAGAGCATTTTGTTGGGACTGTGGACATCTGGTACTAAATCACATGGCTATTATTAATCTAGTCACTAGTTTTTACAAATGTTCTGAACAAAGACCAATGGTCCTCCAGCATTAGCAAGATAATTTCATTAAAAGAAACTCCTTGATAAATTTGCTACTATATTCATTCTCGTTTTCCACAAGGTCCAAGAGAGTTAACACGATTCCGATCCCTGTCTGCTGGGTTTTCCAATCGTAGCATATCTATAGTTTATTATGATAATATTTTCTTGCTACCACATATATAATGAATCGAAATAATGTATAATTATATAATACCATTGGAATTAGCCGCTTTCTCCTGTCTTCGGCATCCGGCCTCCCTTTTCCTCTGACTGTCAATCTGTTTGTTTGTTTCCTAATTCTACAAACTCTGGTTATTTTCCAATTTCTTTATCTAGTTATATTTCTTTAAAGCGAGGAGGGCCAAATCGTATAATTTTCTACTACCGATGGGGCGCCATGTGATATTTATTTGTTCCGTCTTTTTTGAAAGATTCAATGGTTTTTTCTTTGGAGGAACTATAGGTGATACAGGTTCTGAGACACCTAAACACCAAATTCCTGTGTTCTTAGGACTTTTCTTTCTGTCTCTTTTGGTATTCCAAAATGCATAATTTGAGATTAACACCCCAACAGTTTGTCCAGAGACTAAAGATAACCACTTAATATCGCATCAATGTTCCCACTTTCTTTTGAACACACTATCTCTTATCGCTGGACATTTGCCTTCCGAGCAGGAATATATATTTTGAATCTTGTTTTCGTCTATTATATCAATACTTTCAAACTTTTTCCTTATTGCTGAATCCTAGCTATGAAAATTGTCAAATGTCGTTTGAGATGAACAATCTTTTGTGCTAGACGGCTCCATTCTTACAATGCCTGGCAATATGAACATCATGGTGCGCCTTGCATCGTTTACGGCGCTGGTGTGACAACGTGATATACTTCATACTTATTAAGTAACACCTACGTATTTCTCATCAGTGATTTCGATAGGCTTAGATTTTTTTTTTGATTATTTTTTTTTTATCAGCTAGCATATGAATCAATTTGCTAGTTTACATTAAAAGTTTTCATACGCCCGTTCCAGAGCGAGGAGCCAAAACTGATTTTCTTCTTGAGTCTGACAACTTCCCACTCTTGATTAACAGGCGAGGAAACCATGGCCTTTTCCTTAATATAATCTATACTGATGTTCGATATCAGCTTTGGACAATTAGATCGATTTAAATCACTCCTTCCCGTACTTTCAAAGGTTAAATCCTTACGACAGATGTTTGGTAACGTGGGTCCGTTGTAACAGCGAACACATTATATTCCTTACACTAGGATGTAATATTATAACATCTGCACGGCTTACTGTCGCATGCTCTAGTACTTGGGCGTTTACTGGTGTTTAACTCTCCGCATACAGGATACTCCCAATAGCTTAAAAATTCTTTAGCTGTCTAAAACAATTTCGGGGGGGGCCATGGCCCTATATATAATATATATGTATATATATATATAGTATATATATATATATATATATATAGTATATATTATATATATATATAAATATATTATATATATATTATATATATATATATATTATATATTATATATATATATATATAATTTATATATTATTTATAGTGTATATATAATATTATATATATATTATATATGGATTATATATATATATATATATATATATATACTATAATAATATATATATATATATATATATATATATATTATAATATATATATTATATATATAGTAAGTATTATATATATAGTATGTACTTATATTATTAATATGGTATATTACTTTAATACCTTGTAGGCTTACTCAGGTACTTATGGACCCGGTATTATTAATTACGAACAGGATGAGAATGGTGGTAAGACCTCAGTCATGTTCACAGGACTCTTCTTATGGAGCGGGCGACCCCACATATACTCACTGACGGCAGTGAGTCTGTAGTAGTACTACACACCTTAGCTGTTGTCATGATATAGGCACCTTTGCCATATTCTAATTATGATACTATTTCACTCGCGCATATGGACTCGACACCCTATTTATGACAACTAAGCGTTCGACCGTTAAGATTCACTTTACACGGATAGATCATCTGTCATTTACCGTACCTCTCATTTCCGAACCGCATGGCCTGTTCAGCGCTCTAGAAGTGCACGAAACATCACCCATATTCTCAAAAACTACATATAGTTTACAGGAAAAGGAAACTTATATATAATCATTGTTTTGGTGATCGGACTGAGTCTACTTTGGTAAAATTTTTAGTTTAGGTAAAATGGAAAACACCTCACAGGTCTCATAGTACTTTTAAACATACTGGAAGGGAAGAGAGAGTGGGGGATATGCAATCCAACTACTTCTGGGTTGTTGTAGAACTCCCTCTGGCATTGTAACAATGGCATTTGTGGTATTTCCTTTAAGGACGTTAGGTGAAGACGCGCCCGAAAGATGGCTTAGAAATCACACAAAAAAATCCAAAAGAAAAACAAAAGACAAAAATGATGATTTTTTTTTTAGGCGATCTCACCTGCCTTTAGGGTTGGCACCGGACGGCGGGATCATGGAGGTACATATAAAATTATATCACTATAGTAATACGAGACATTTCCCTTCGCGTACTACTCATAGGTACTACTCGGACTACATACTCGGCTAATAATACTCAAGCGTTAGCAATATTATTATTAGATCAATTTGATCTGAGTAATGACTATCTATCACTAACTTTATGTGTCAGATTCACGCTACTCTATATATCTACCTTAGAATACGAGGCCTGGGCACTCACGTTTTTAATTCTCGTACAGGTAATTTCTCACTCCTTCTGCCTAAGCTATGTACCGTACTGCTTTCGACACATCTTTCTCGTATTTTGTTTTGTTTTTTGGATTGTTAATGTTTTTGGTTTTTAATTTTTCGTTGGCTTCTGAAGTATTTATCATTTTGGTTTTTTTTTTTCTGTCTTTTTTGTTTGGTATGTACCATTTTTTCTTTGGGTATATACGAGCAAAAACTATAATCTACAACGCAAGGTATAAGCTCACACACGCCAGATAACGTAATTGTCCTGTTCTACCACCAGAAGTCTATTGTGCTTAGGTTTGTTTTGTGACATAATGTTGTTGAGGTTGTCGCGCCTTCTTTTGAGGTATGACATAATAGTAATAATTAATATCTATAATAAATAATATACTGCCCGCGAATATTTTCAGATGGTAATATATTATATATATATACAGAATATAACTTATATATATATATATAATATATATATATACTTTTATAACTATAATATATATATAGGGCATCCGGTTACCCGGGTATTAAGATTGATATACTATATATATCAGATATATATGGCTTACTATATATGGTAAAGGTTACTTTTCTTACCTATCGTACAATTTTTGCTTATTATTTATAGCCAATATGAAATTAAAATCAATTATAAAACAATAAAAACAATTCTTAGTTTAAGGTGATTAAAGCTAAAGTTAAACTGGGAATAAAAAGACACCAAAAAATGAAGCGAAAAGTAGCTTCACTTGTTTACAAAAAAATATTAAAACTATCACCAATTTCTAATTACATTTTACTCGTAAGACTGACAAGTATTTAGCAGAAATGAATGTAAGAGACATACACTTAAATTCTTCAAGCAACTCTCATCAACAAAATGTTGATTGGGGCAATATTCGTCCAAATTAATTGTGGCGAATAACGAATGTAACGCATGTCAACCTATCTGTAATGTGACATTTAAGAAAAAAAGGCGAATAGGTTTGTTTTTTTAAGTAAAAATATCTTTCTTTTCGGGCCCTCTTCAAAACGGGCGAATACCCACTGGGTTAGACCTGGGCCCCCAGTCAAGTCGGACATTCAAAAAAGAAAACAACAAAAAAACAATCAAGTATCCCTGGCGGCGGTCTTCTCGGCCTCTAGGTGGACTACTGGGGGACTAATCCCCTCCGGGGTATGAAACGTCCGGAACCCCCGCTCTTGGTCTTTGGGTGTCGCGGGGTTCCTCCGACCATCCCCCTCCGGGGTATGAAACGTTCCCCCCCCTCCGTCCCACATCGCTCGAGCCTTCCATAAACAAGAGGGTCAACTACTCTTTTGCCATTGCTTTGGCATATACAAATTTGGCACAAATGTGCCTCAAAATCGATTGCTGCGTAAACGTCTTATGCGCCCATATAATATATATATATCTTTTATATAATATATATATAATATATATTATATATATAATATTAATATATATATATATATATATATAATATATATATATATACTACTATTATATATATATATACTATATAATACTAATAATATGTATATTATATATATAATATATTATATATATATTAATATATATATATATATATATATATATATAATAATATATATAAATAATATCCTATATATATATATAATATATACTTAATAATAAATAATATATATATATATATATTATTATATATATATATCATATAAAAGTTCCTTACTAAATTTAAAATTAAACTTTCGTATTTTATCAATTTTCCTCGGCTTCTTTTCAACTGATTCCAAATGTAGGGCGTTTGCTATTTCAAATATTTCGATCTTTCCACATGTTACTCGATTCGGATAGGTAAGAAAAGTAAACATTTCATATATATATATATACTAATATATATTATATATATATATAATATATATATATTATATATATAATATATTATATATATATATATATATATTAGTATATAAGGTGATTTAAAAAATTATGATATATATTATATATATTATATACCTATATATATACCTATTACTATATAACATATCTTAAATATTTCTATTAAGCTCTTATATGCTATACATGGAATCTTCAAATTCTTAAAAGCTTGCCCTTTTTATAGTTCTTTAAAAAGTTCCAATTAACCTCAAATGGGATTGCACATTCCATTTACTTTCATAATTCACCAGCATATACATCCATTCTATTAAACAAAGTTACAATGAATTTTTTTTTAACTCATATTTCTTTTAAACTTTATGGCTTTTCCCCCCACATGTTCCCTCATAGCGTACTATTTCTCCTATGGCGTTTATGAATTTAGCCAATAATAATAGATAAATATGGCATTACGTTGCTATTCGCGCTCCACTTTTTACCAGCACTCTCTGTTGTATTGTGTCTTCCTAAATGTAGTGTTGTTGTTCTTAATTCTGTTTGACTTATAATTTTTGAGTCTACCGGTGATTTTTTTTTTTGGAAATACTGAAGTCAACTAGAAATAGCTCAAAATCCGAATCCGGTATCTCGGAATGAGCTCCGAATCCGATCCGCATGTGTAATTTTGATCCGGAATCCGAATCCAGCCCCTTTGATTCGAATCCGAATCCGCAATCCGGCGTGTGTGAAATGTTTTGAATCCGAATCGATTCCGAACCATCCAGGGACCTTCGGATCGAATTCCGAACTCGGATTCGGATTCGCCATCACTGGAATTATAATTTATATATATCTATAATATAAATATATATATACTTTATATCATATATTATATCTTATAATCTTTATAATCATATATATGAATGTATTGTAATATCTATATTATACATAATTATATATATAATATTATATATATATATATATATTTATATATATATATACTATATATATATATATATAATTATAATATATATATTATATTACTTATATATATATAATAATATTATATATATATATTATATATATATATATATATTTATATATACCGGTATATATATATAGTAATATATTATATATATATACTATATATATATATAATAATATATTATTATATATATACTAGGTACCCAAATGGTATATATATCTATATATATATATATATATATATATAATATATATAATAAATATATCTTATCATATATATATCTATTATATATTATTAATATATTATATGAATATACTATATATATATATTATATATATATATATTATTTATCATTATATATATTATATATTTATATATTATATAATATATATATCATATATATAACTATATTGTTACTTATATATATATATATATATATGATATATTATAATATATATATATATATATTATATATATCTATATATATACTATATCATATATATATATATATATAAATACATATATATCATAATATAATATATATATATATTATATCTATATTTATTATTATAATATATATATATTTATATATATTATTATATTATATATAATATATATAAAATATATAACCAAACATACTTATATATTACTATATATATATTATATATATGATCATATATACATATATATTATATGCTATGTATATATATATTATACACACATATATATATACTTATATCTATATACATACTCTACTACCACTTAGGCTAGGAATCCAAATCCTTATACGGTATACAGGACGATCATCTTGGTACCAAGGTTATTATTTATACTTCACCTATTATAGGTACTAGGATTCACTGGCTTGGCCCGGTCTTATCAATATTACTTCTAATATCAATATCTCACTTTATAGTGGTAGGAGTGCATTATTAGTTCCTATTATTCATTATATTATTACTATATATATCAATATTTCATATTATAAATACCTATTAATATATTATATTATATTTTATTGATATATATATTATTATTATAATGCTACATATATCAAAAATATATATCTTTATTATAATTTCCCATCGCAAACAGTAAATATCTTTTTATTCAAGACTTACTTCTCCGGAACTAAGGTTTTTCTACGTTGATGCACCATAGTGCAGAATACTAAATAGTACGTGAATCCGTGAATCTGGATCTGGATCTGGATCTGGATCCCGATCTTGGGTAATAAATTTTTATAAATTATTTAGGTGTGAAATTATTGATCCAGACTTAATTATCGTGCTATGATATAATCTTTTTCACATAGTAGTTAGGATTATTAGTCGGGTTCATTCACTCCGTCCGAGCCGAAGCCGAAAGCCCGAAGTCGGATATGGATAACCTTTATGTTCGTTACGTCTTAGCCGGCATCCGGTATGCCAAAATTCCTTTATTCTTGACAAATATTTTTGTGTTGATCACTTTTCCTTCTCTCATAAAAATTTATTGGCCATGGATACGTGCCTGAATCAATCATCTCTTCTTACCGCATATAGTGCAGAATTACTCCATCTTAAGTCGCACGATCCGGAGCCTGATAGCCTGAATCGAAGTCGCATTACAGTCGATAGTTCCGAAGCCGGTATTCCGAATCCGGATCCGGGCATCTCAGGTATGAACTTTTTCAAAGCTGATTATTTTGTTTGTAGTCTTGTTGGTCAACTGTTGTATTTTCCAATGGCCCAGAGTTCGATTGTCGTCTTTGGCACCCTTACTTTGGCCATTCAGTCTCTGGTTTCTTCCTCCATGCAGTCTATTTAGGATGAAAGCAAACAAAGCCCATGCTCTGATGCATACTCGCGTTTTAATTGGCCCATATTCTTTGTGTGAAAAGCCCCAATCGAAAGCTCTTACCTACATTATTCCATTATGTTGCTTACGACACCCACATTTAGACTAGACCAGTCTTTGTTTCTTGTACAATCACTTACGCTGAATAGGTTGGTATAAGTAAACATTTCCTTCTTTCGGTATAAGCTAAGGTGATTTTTGAGGATTTATATACGGGAGTCTCCCCTAATATCAAGATAGAACCAATGGGGTCATAATTGACGTGCGACTCTTCACTGTGTGGGCCTGGCGTATGGTCGCTAATCAAATGCGTCTAAATTTACATTCTGCTTAAGGGTTTATATAATTTTTTTTTGATGAATTAATTTATTGACAGCTGACGTGCGACATTCATTATTCTAACACAAATAGTACAGATTAAAAAACCGCCTTAGTCGGAATCCGGAGCCGACAGCCGAGGTCGGATCTGGACCATCCTAGCCGGATCCTGGTATGAAATTTTCGAAAATATTTTTTTAGGTAAGAAAATTTATTGCAGGACGACGTGCTGTTACCATTTTCACACAGGGCATCCTAGTTGCATGCAACAACCTCTTTATTTCGGATCCGAGATGACGCGAAGCTGATAGTCGAAGTCGGAGCGGATCCGGATACTAAGGTATGAATTTTTCGCTTCGGCTCGAACCGACTAGGTTTCTGCAATTACCTTTGAAAATTGTTATCGGCGTATTCTGATCAATAAATTTTTCAACCAAAAAAACATATTTTACGAAAAAAAATTCAAACCCAGGATCAGGCTCCGGCATCTGGCTCCGGATAGCTCCGGATCGAACTAAATGTTTCTAGACTATCCTGAAGATTGTTCCGCATGTCTTCTTGAAATAAATTTTTCACCTAAAATATTTTCTGAAGAAATTCATACCCAGAATTCATATCCTAGATCCGGATCCGGATCCGGCTCCGCCTTCAGCTACGGCTCCGATCCGACTAAGGTTTCTGACTATTTGAAAATTGTTCAGGCAAAAATTTACATAAATTTTTCAAAAAAATATTTTAACGAAAAAGAAATCATACCCAGGTCAGGCTCCGGATTCGGCTCCGGATCCGACTAATCGTTTTCTAGACGATATGAAGCGTTATTCAGTGGGTCGTCAAAGAATAAATTTTTCACCAGTGAAAGCTCAAAAGATGAACTGAAGAAAAGTCATACACGGGTCCGGACCCGGCCTCGACGTTCAGCTTCGGCTCGGATTCGACTAAGGTTTTAGTTCTTTGTCCTCTAACTCTTAAAAAACTGGAATTTTCTGACAAAAAATTTTTCACCCAAAAAGGTATCCCGAAAAAAATTCATACCCAGGATCAGGCTCCGGATACGGTTCCGGATACGGCTCCGGATTCCCAACAATGTTTCTAGACTCCAACATTGTTCAGCACTCTTCTTTGAAATTAATTTTCACCTCAAACATATTTTCCGGCAAAAATCCATGCCCCGCGCCGTCTTCGATCCGATGCGACTTCTTCTTCGATTCGGAACCGGCGCAAAGTTTCTGCACTATTTGAAAATTGTGGGTGCGGCGTCATCTAGCGTCTTCTTGACACATAAAGCCTTTTCACCAAAAATATTTCCCGAAATTTAATTAGCTTCAAACCCAGGACTCGAGGCTCCGGACTGGCTCGGATACGGCTTCCGGATCCGACTAGTACTTGTTAAGACTATTCGAAATTGTTCATGGCACCGGTCTTTCTTGATAATATTCTTTTCA
>JABUQX010088945.1:0-23034 GCA_015478945.1 Trachelipus rathkii | reverse complement strand
ATCGGTATTGTCAAATTTATTTAGTATTTTGGAACTTTATTATTTTCCTATCAATTTCTTGTTCTTCTTAAAGAATAGATATTAAATCACGCAAGTCGATCTGCTTCGGTATTGATTTAACTCTCAACATTCAGGGATTAAAATTGGTTGCCCTTTTATTGAATTCTATTCAATTTTTTCTGTTTTTTTGAGGTATGGACCCAAAACTACTGCGTATTACCCAGATGAGGTCTAACTAATGTTTAATAGAGAGGAAGTATTATATTTTTAGATTTTATATTCGAGGTTTGAAGACGATAATCCTAGAGTTTATTTGCTTTTTTAACAGCTTCAGCAATTGTTTGAAACTTTAAATCTTATTAATTAATTCTCTAGATATCATTTCCTTCACTAACAACTTTGATAATTGTGTCATCTATTTTAGTATATTCATTGTTACTACTCCCAAAATGTTATAATTTAATTTTCGTATTAAATTTTTCAGTTTCCAGTTTTGACCAAATTTACAATTAAATGAGATTCTAACTGAATGTATATCTCTTCTTCAGCATTTTGATTAATTTCCAAGTTTTCGTATCATCCGCAAATTTCGAATATTTGAATAAAGTATTTATCTTATTGTCACTTTACTATATAATGAACGAGTATTGGACCCAGGACTACGCTAACTTTGGAGGTACTCCATTATTAAACAGTTCATCCATCTGAGCATTACATTGATAACGAAATCGTTAGTTGTCGATCGAGCCAATCTTATCCAATTTAAAAGTCTTTCCTTTGAAATACCAATGAGCTCTAGCTTTCAATATCTTTGGATGAGGGGACGCTATTCAATATAGCTTTTGAAGTTCTAGTAAATGACATCGAAGGATTTATAATAATCTACATCTTATAAACCACATAAAAAAATCTAGGAAAATTTGATTTAAGAATGATCAATTTCTTATAAAACGTGTTGGGTATTCATTGAGCAATCATGATCTTGGTCAGATGTTCAACTAACTATTTGTTAGTAATTGTTTCAAAATTTATAACAACTATAGAAGTCAAGCTAATTGGTCTATAGTTATTTTGGAACTTTACGATATCCTTTTTGGAAATTGGAAAGAGAGGTTGAGCATTAAAGTTAGAACAAAAAACGAGTATTAAGAAGTTAAGAGTTAGAGTTTAGAGAGTTATATTAGCAATTTTGAAATGTCATGAGGAACTATTCCTTCCTTTTAAAGACATTTATTGAAAACATTGTCAAGGTTTCACCTAATATTGTCTTCTCCAATTTTTGAGATCGATTGGTAGTATTCTTCTTGTCCAGGTAATCTTATTTATTAATAGTTTATCAATCTGGAAAGCAATTCTTCTTCTAGGAATTTCAATGTATCATAAAAACTGTTGTCAGCTGAAAATCCTTGGATCTTCCATGCTACGGCAGGGCTATCAAGATTCTCTATCGTAAAAACTGTCGAGAAAATTTTTTAAATGTTTGCCATATCAGCACTGTTTGATATTAAATTACATTTATGCCAGTATAGGTCCATGATTCTTTTATTGGAATTTTGTAATTAACATATTGTAAAACTTTTTAAGGATTAATTTTACATTTACGAGCAATTATTAATTTTTCTTGATTATTCGTTTTGTATCTAATGAAACGTGCTGGAGGGTCGGGTCAGCTGGTGTACACCTTTGTTGTTTTCCAACTTGAAAGGAGACGCTTACCACTAGTTTTTAATAAGATCTTATTTCTATTACTTAAAGAATCTTCTAATTTCAGTCTATCAACATTCTTGGCTTCGAATTTGGAAAAGTTAGCTTCATTTTATATGGAACAAATCTTTTCTTTGTCTTTTAATATTTGTGATTTTTCAAAAAAGCATATATATATTTCATTTTCCTGTTAATATCTGGATTCCAGTGCACTGAAACAGATAAGCTTCTTTTAAGCATTAAGTTGGCCTCTTAAAATCTAGAAATTTAAGTTAATTGTTGTTGTATATTTTGTTTCCAATCATTAGTGGTTAAATTTAATTGTTAATGATCACTCTTTACTACAATGGGTATCGATACCTCAAACTCTTTACAAAGTTCAGTGACTCATTAATAGCGTTCTAAAATATTGGTACTTCCCCTCGTTTAGGGCATCAGGTTATTTGAAAAGGAAACATATCTCATAAGAATATTTAAGGTAATCGCTTTCCTCCGGATTCTAGCATCAAAGTAAATCTATTAATCGATATTTGGGCGTTAAAAGTATCCTACAATTAATTCGTGAAACCCTCTGAGACTTGCTCAATTCTTATACAAAGCTAGCATCTTTACTGATTGTGAGGAGCGGTGGACAATAGACATTTTTTAAGTTCAGTTTATATTCGATGTTTTCTATTTTAACACCAGTATTATCAATATTCATTAAATCAGCTAGTTCCAGCTGAGTTTTTAGATTTATTCTTTTTTAAACTAAATTGAAACGCCACCCCCATCCTTATTATTGTTTCTATCCTATGAAAGTATTAATTACTTAGCCATTATTTGAAATTCAACAAAATCACGTCTTCTTAAAGTTGCACCATGTTTTCATTAATTGTAATTATATCGTAATTTCCTAGTAAACAATAGTTTTAAATTGATTTATTTTAGTAAGGATACTTCTTGCGTTTAAAGACACCGCTTATTATTTCGCAACATATCGAAGCGAGGACTTGGACATCCCGAACAACTGTTTCGTTAGCAATTGTCTCTCTGGTGTTATTTCATACTCTGTGTCCAGAGTTGACTCATCTTGGCATTCTCAGGCAGTCACTTCAAATGACACCCGCACCCTTGCAATAAAAATTTTGATTCAGTAAAATTTCACCATATTTAGAAAAGAGATTAATTTTCATCTTGCACTTTTTTGCCAAGTCTGGTGTAGAAAAATATTAGCCCTTGCTGGAAATACTTTAAGCCATTAAATTACGAGGCAAAATTCAGAGACAATTTTTGCTAAATTTTTTCTTCAGTTCATTTTAATTTACTTCATATATTTGTGGAAGTTCGTTTGATACAGTTTCTGAGAGAAGAAGAAAGGCAAGAAGAAGAGAGAAGAAGAAGAAAGAAGAAGAAGCAAGAAGAAGAAAAGAAGAAGAAGAGAAGAGAAGCAAGAAACCTAATTAAAATTTCAAATGCTCTTATACTGTATGATATACTTTGAAGCTCATTTAAAAATAAAAGAACAAATAGTCCAAATGATTAACTTAATTATGATTGTTTAAAATATAATCACCTTAAAAAAAGAAGTCGAAAAAACGATTTTCAATCGTTAAATGATTTAAATTCCTTTGGTCTTTGGCGAGTTCTTTCACGAAATTGCTGATTGTCAATCGATGACGCTATGGCCTCCATAATAACTCACACGCATATACGCACCGCACACGACACGCCACGCCACGCCCAACGCACACGCACAACGCCACGCACACGGCAACGCACACGCCACGCCACGCACACGACACTACAGTATATATATAATACTAGTAATATACTATATTTTATATATATTAATTATATATATATTATATTATATATTAATTATATTATAATATAATATTATATATTAGTATATATATATATTAAATATATAATATAATTATTATATATTATATATATATATATACTATATATATATGGCCAGCATCCGACAGAGTTCAGGGCATTGTTAGCTAGAAAACATTAACATCTACAGGAAAATAAATACATTTTGATTTCAGCAAGTAAAAAGAAGAACTTAAAAAAAAAAAATATTTTATTTAATATTTATTAATAATACCATTAAATTATTTAGTAATCTTAAAATGACTAGTGCACGCTGTGATTGACCTTGAAACCTGCTTAGTCCGAGAGCAAAAGTTGCAAATACCAGTTTTTTACGCTTTGGAGAAAATATATTAATTTTTCCTTTTATTTCCTTTTTTAGGGGGTTCGGGCGAACGGAGGGACAGGAGGGTGGACGAGAAGTCCCCCGTCGTCCCCGGTAGGCCGAGCCGAGAAACCCCGACTCTAACCATCGTTCTTGTTTACCCGGGGTATTCGTTAGTCTTTAATAAAAAAAATTTCAACATTGGTTATAACTTATCAACTAAACGCATCTTTGATTCTCAAAAACTTAATTTTTTTAACATTTTTCCATATTTTATATTTTAAAAAGCGTTTTTTTTTTTTTTTCCCTTTTTTTTCTTTAATTTCCGGGGGTAAAAATGTCTCCTGATTATAAAATGTATTTATTTCGTTATTACTTGTTTATAGTTTTTTTTGTTAATGCCTGGCCTTTTCGGGAATGTTGGCTGACCTATATATATATTATATATATATTATATTATATTATATATATATTAATTATATATATATATTTATTTATATATTGTGTATATAATTTTTGTACTTTTAGATAATATATTATATATATAATTTATATTATATTATATATATATATTTATATATTATATATTATATATATATTATACAGATATACATATAGTAATAATATATTTATTATATATATAATATATTATTATATATATATATATAATTTTATATATTATATATCTAAATATTATAAATATTAGTATATATAATATACTATATATATATTATATATTATATAATATATTATATGCCTGTGTGCTAATTAAGTATATGCATGTAAGTGGACAATATTATCATTTATCCTAACTATCTATCTATCTATCTATCTATCTATCTATCTATCTATCTATCTATCTAATGTTTAACATAAAAAAAACTGCAAGAAATAAGTATATTATTTTTGTGAACTTTCAGGCGTCCATAGAATTTTTTATATATGAATCTTTTTATAAATTGATTTCGTAATTCTTTATTAATTAATGAACACTTCTCATTTTTCACTTTTCATGCTTGTCACTTTTCACATCAATATTTATATTTTATTATTTTTATGGTTAATTTAAAGTTGGAGTTTTTGTTAAAAATAACTTTGGAAAATATTTTCCTTGCAAATTCAACCTTCAAATAAATACAGGTGTCTTTCTATTCGGTCAGAGTGCATATGCGAAATTGTTTACCAACAATTAAAATGAAATGAAATTTGATGAGTTATCAATATTTCCATTGAACACTTTCAACTAACTCATGCATTGCAAATGACGTAATGTCTCTCTCTCTCTCTCTCTCTCTCTTCTCTTCTCTCTCTCTCTTTCTCTCTTCTCTCTCTTCTCTCTCTCTTCTCCTCTCTCTTCTCTCTCTTTCTTTCTCTCTCTCTCTCGTTCTCCTTTTCTCTTTTTTCTCTCTCTCTCTCTCTCTCTCTCTCTCTCTCTCTCTCTCTCTCTCTCTCTCTCTTATCTATCTCTTCAGGTTCCTCTTTCAACTTTTTGCTTAATTTTTCCTCTTGCTTTGCAATTTTTATTTTTCTTACCCTAATAAGTACTTTTTTTAAAAATTATTAGTGTAATAGAGATGGGCGATGTCGTCCAGCAAAGTGAACGACAGCGAATCGACATCACTCACTAATATGTTTCAGTTCTTTTGAAGCGTTCATTTCATTTTTAAAACCTTGCATGGAGGGATATATAGGCCTACATGTACTGTATATATATATATATATTATTAATATATATTATATTATATAATTATAAGAGGATTATTATTATATATATATATATATTATATATATAATTTATTATATTATAATTATATTAGATATATATATTTATAGGACCTTTTTTATTCATCACGAATTTTTAATTTATTGCAATGAATGCATATCGAACAAAAATTCGGCTTTACTTTAAATTAAAAAAATAAGAAATTATTCTATAATATAATGAAATTAATTGTGGTACAAAAAAAGTTACAAATTTAAGAAAACAATTCTTTTGAAACATTTATTTGAAGGAGAGGAAAAAATACCTTATAATAATAAGTAAATAGTAGTTAAAATTAAATTGTTTTTTAAATTTAAATATACTTTTTAATATACTTTAAATAAATTTAAACCTTGAAATTGTCTTTTCCAAACAGATTCGTTATTTTTTTCATTTTTTTTTTTTACAAGTTATCACCACCCGTCACTGACAGAGCTCTTTTTAAGTAAGGGTGCTTTCACTCACAAAATTTCAACTACGCAATTACGCAGATGAGCAAGACGCAGAGACTTTAAAATGAGGGAGATTAAATTGAGTAGGAGAACACAGAAGATGGTAAAAATTAGATATTCACTAGGGACATGTTGGTTGCAGGAAGATGGAGGTACCGGCAGCGAATAGTCTGGAGTTGATACATCAACACAAATCCATCGTGCGACACGAGCCTATTGTGTGCGAGGGCGTTCTTAAGAATGTCGGCACGCGAGGTGGGAAAGCTCCGGTCTGAACAAGCTGCCAGCTTACTATTACATCTAAGGATACCTAATAGAACAAAGAGAATATAAAAGCACAACATCGCGCCGGGGAAAGTAGAGGGATCAAGTGAAATAGAAAGTCAGTGAGACAGATTTATTATGCTCTGTTATTGCTTCTTTTGACTCGACCCATATCAAATGTCACGGTCGTGAATCGTGGAGCACACTAGATAATATGAAATGGAGCCACGTACTCCAAATAACAAGGAGCGGATAGAGGACCCTTGGTCGATAAATGGAAGTAACTGTGAAAGAGGAAATTAAAAGTCTCGCAAGTTCTAAACAGAACTCCCAGTCTTTGAGGCCGCCCTCGCAAACGTTGTGATGTGAGGTTTTCCAAGACATTTTTTTATGTTTTATGTTAAGGCAAGGATGTTTATATGTCAAACAGGAGAGCGAGAGAACGTCGAAGAGTCAGGAAGTTTAGAGGTGTTTGAGAGGGAGATTTGTAGAAGTTGGGTTTTTAAAGAATTAAAATTTCACAAGGTTGAGACGCCCCACTCGGAAATTTATCCAGATCAGCGAGAATGGATTCCGGAAGATTAAGACGAGAGGCATTCTAGAAGTAAAAGAGGGCAGATTGAAGAATGAGTGAAGAATGAAGGTCGAGTCATCGGATAAAGAGGATGAGTTAGAGTGCAGACGAGAAGATCATTAATGAAAGCAGGAATAAAGTAGGAGTAAGCGAGACCTGAGGAACACACTATTGGACAAAAAGGAAGGAAGTCGCAACCCATCACAGCGATATGAGCGATTTGAAGAAAGCTAGACATAAGTAAAGCAAAGGAAGGAGAACCCAAAGGAAGGGAAGCTTTGGAGAGCGTGACCGTGCAATACCGGTCAAAATTGCATTCTGGATATGTCAAAAGCGCCACAAGCAAGTCTCACACGTCAATTTCCTGAGGGTGGAAAACCAATAATCTGTTAGATGAGGAAAGTATTATCACAGATAGACAGTTCGAGCGCCGACGCCGTACTGGGCGATCGAAATGAGGGAAATAGAGGATTCCAGATGGGTCTCAGAAATAGGTTGGAAGGGTTTTCAAAGATCTTGATTAGATAAGGTTAGAGCAATATAGAGGCGATAGTTAGAAGGATCAGAGCGGCTTCTTTTTTTCGGAATAGGTTTTACATGTGCGCGCGCTTCCAACACTGAGAAAAGTGCTAGTATTGAGGATAGAGAATATAGTTGACGGGGAGGGGGCAGGCACGGAAGGCACACTTCCTGCAAAACTCGGGGAGGATGCCATCCGGGCAACCCGACTTTGCTAACGTTCATAGATTTCAGGAGACCATGGCACCCGATTCAATTTTATCTCAGAGCCAAAGGGATAGGACGCTGAGAAGAGAAGGAGGGGAAAAGATGACATGCCAGAAATCGTCACAGGGTGAGTAAGAGAAAATAGGAGGCCGAGAGATTGGCCTTTTCAGTTGGAGGTTGAGCAACGAACCATCAGATCGATTAAGAGGAGGAAGGTAGATTTACAGAAAGTTGTTGGAGATGTTTTGGGCAAGAGGCCAGAAAGATATTATTCAGTTAGGAGACCAAGGAGGTTAAGCGCAAATTTCGTTTGATGAAAGTACCGTTTGCTCGTCGAGAGTATCCCTGCACGATTTTCGGGAGCTGAATGAAATTAAGCGAGAGTGATAGAGGAGAAACGAGGAATTTTTTCCACCCGATACGCATTGTCTCGTAGCCTGATGGCATGAGGAGCAATTACGATCGAACATGTTATGAGGACGAGAAGATTTAGTTGAAGAAGGATGAACTTGCCTATTCATCTCTTCAACGATTACAGCTGCCACCTTATCGGCAAAGCCGAAGCGTCACCAGAGGAAAGCAGTTCATCCAATTTATTAGTAGCGTAGAAGCAGCGCAAAGGCCCCCAATCGGCCCGATCAAAGTGGCAGAAAAAACGCATAGGGCAGATTGGAGCTGTTGGAGAGAAGTATTAAAATTAGGAATTATAAGGTTGTAAGGTCAGATTTCCAATCTATATATATATATATATATATTATCTTTTCTGTATATTATATATATTTAGAGATATAAAATATACTATCTTTTATATATTTAAATATATATATTATATATATATATATATATATATATTATATTATATATATATATATATATATATTATTAAATATATTATTATTGGTCAGCTCTAGAGCAGCACAATCAATATCTCAAAATACAACAGCTACAGGAAAGGAATACATTGCTGGGATGCTGGTCTATTTTTTGTTTTTAAATGTATTAAAATATATATATAATATATGTATTTACATATATATATATAAAATACTATTAAATATAATATAATATACCTTATATAGATACTATATATATTATATAATAATATATTATATTATTTATATATATATATTATATATTATTATACTAATAATTATATAATATATATATAATATATCTAAAACTCAATAGATACAGAGTTAAAGGAGCAGAAACCCCAAGATTCCTTTGGTACAAAATTTGGTTTAGAGAGTGTAAGGGAAAAAAAAACAACAACAAATTATTGTTAATATTTATGTAATATTATTAAAAAGCCTATTTAGAGACCTTTTATTGGTTACTAGTTAAAATAATAGACTTTCTATTAAATTTTTGTTTATTTTAACATTAAAGATAAACCCAGCGTTACGCCCGATGGCAGGCGTTTGGGAGGTCTCTCGGACGCTTCCGGGGAATACCGAGACGGTAGGACTAATTCGCCCTCTCGGGGAGGGTCTCCGGACCCCGCTCTTTTGGTTTTGCGGTGTCGCGGCGGGTTTCCTCCGCCCGCCCCCTAACGCGCGATTATGGAAACAACAGTCCCCATGTGTTCCCCGTTGTCGGCTCGAAGCCCCCATTACAGTTGCGATGTACAATACCTTTAACAAATAAATATATATATATTATATAATATATATAATATAATATATTATATCTATACATATTTATATTATTTATATAATATATATAATATATACCTACCTACTCCTATATATATATTATAAAAACACAAATATTATTATATATATTACTATTATACTACGTATCTTATATATCATATATTAATATATATTACTATGGTCCATCTTACCCCAAAAAAAAGCAACCAATTTTTTGTGTTTGTTTTTTTTTTTTTTTACACTTTTACCTAACTGAATTTAACAATGGATGAGAATGTGGGGAGGGAGACTGCAGAGCTCAAGTTTTGGGGAAATGATTTTTTTTTTTTTTTCAGTATACTAGAGAATTCCTCTTTAAAATTTTGCCAGGATTCCACAATGATTCCTTTTCCATGTAGTTATTGTAGTTTTTGGGATATGATTGTGGCTCTTCTACTATAATATAATATTTATATATATTACATATATTTATATTATATTATAATATTAATATATATTATATATTATATATTATAATATATATTATATATATATATATATTAATATTTATCATACATACTACACTATAAAATTTACTAAAATATTTATATTTATAACATTATTATATTTCAATTTTAAAATTTTAACAATAACTTCAGCAAATTAATTCTTTTATAAAATAAAATGTTCGTGACGAAAAAGAAAGCAAGAGGCATTTATATTTATTATTATATATATATATTATATATATTATATAATTATATATAATATATATATATTATATATTATTTATTATTTATTATATATATATAATTATATATATATATTATATCTATAATATATATTTTTATTATAATTTTATACTATATAGTACTATATATATATATATATATATATATATATAATATATATATATATATATATATATATATATATATATATATATATATATATATATAACTATAATTATATATATAATATATATAATATATATATAGTATATATATATGTGTGTGTGTGTGTGTGTGTGTGTATCATAATAAATTGAATTTTTAACCCGACTTTAAAATATTTAATAAAGAGCTACTAAAATTTTATAAAGTAGTATCGTGAAATGATAAATTTGCTAACACTGATAAATATTATAATATGAATATAAATATACAAGTAAAACTACATATAGATTGAGAAAATCTCTTTGGGATCATCATTAATAAAAAGGTTCTTACATAAAAAGATAAATTTCTAATAAAACTAAACTAATAAAGTTTGTAAACTGCGAGTTCTCTCTTTCGAGCAATGTTCCAGCTGTTTCCAAGGAAGAACAAATAGTATTAGTTCAAGCCATTTGCAAGAAATACAAGCTTAAACATACCACAAAAGTACGGCAATTCTATAATGAATAGAACTCAAAACTAAGTTTTAGAACCAGACTTCGAAGACTTTCCACACGCGAAAACTAGAAATGCTTCCCAAAGGCCAAATTCCTCATAATACTAGGAAGTCAGTAATTGGCAAAGCAAGATATCGTCCGAGAGGATATAAATGTTTAAATTTAGCACTTCGGCCAAGATGTCGCTTGTAAGACTACGAACACTAAAAATCGAAAATACTAATTAGTTTATAAAGGAAAGCTTCCGGCTATTAATTTCATGAATCTTAAAATTTCTTCTTCGGGGACTAGTAAACATCATTAAATATAATTATGCAAATTCAATAAATAAATACTTAACAAATGAAATGATAAGAAATTTTTTAAATAAATTAATCAGTGTTCAAAACAGCAAGATTTCTAACATTAAACGGCAACTAATATATTTATTTACATGAGGGTAAGGAATAATTTTTAATATTGTTGTTTCAGAAGCAATTTCGAACCAAAATGTAACACAATTTTGTAGCTAACCTCAGCAAACAATATTTAAAAAATATGTATAATATATTTTCAATTATTTGCAATTTTCTTAAATCAAACATTTAAGTAAATAGATAACAGTAAGAATTATAATACATATTTCGTAAAATAAGTCGGCAACACATTAGTTCCTATCTCCTAGGGTTGAATTCGCTTAAAACAGCCAACAATTAGTACTTGTCTATATATATATATATATATATATACAAAGGTGGGCACCGTTAATGTAGATAGGATTTAGGTATGATCAAGTGGGCAACGCAAATTTAAACACAACAGCGGCAAAGTGGAAAAACGTAGTCCGAAAGCGCAAAATCGCACAGGTTTTTTCCCAGAAATAATTAATTCGTAAATGCAGATAAGCGCACATGTCCGCAATCAATTTTTCAAAAAACACAACATTTTAAGGATAAAAAAAAATAAAATAAAGCGCAAGTATAGAAAGATGAATCATTAAATTTTAATTGAGATTCAAATATATATATAACAAAAAATTAGAAAGATGTAATCTTAATTCAATTGTCTTGATCCTCTCCTCCTCGTCTCTCGTTCGCATTCTGAACCAGGATCTACCCGTTTCATAAGAAAACTATAGTTCAAATGCTGGATGTCATGGCTGCCCCTTTGCTCTGTAAATGTCAGAGCCTACAAACTACCTCTCCACGGCGCTGAGACGGCTTAATGGGTATTATAGCTAATCAAGCAAGTTCATCCCACCTCCGTATTCACACGGAAATAGTTCCTATGAGAGGGGTCACTCGGTGTGAACATCTTACTCGCAGCAGCCCAGGCAAACAGAGGTTTCCTCCGCAACTTCTCTTCAGTAGGTTCCTGCCGGATGTATCGAGGCCTTCAGTTCGAAAAAATATTTAGAAATGGCTTCAAGATTCTAAAATCCTTTTTTTATTTCAATTGTGCATATGTTATCGTATTGTGAAATATATAATAATATAGAATATAGTATATATATAATATAAGATTAATGAACTATTTATATATATAATATAATACTATATAATATAATATAATATACAGTATATATAATATATATATAATATTATTAATAATAAGTATATAGTAATAATCATATATATATATGATATAATATAGTATATATATCGATATATAAATAGAATATATAACTATAATATTATATAAGTAGCTAAGATATATACTATAAGATACATATATAATACTCTTATATGCATAAGTATAGTAGTTATATATTATAATACGAGATGAGGCTCTGCGACTCATCGATGGATAATGGATAGAGCTACATGCACTAGGCAGCGCGGAGAGCGCTCGGATATAGTAGTGATCATGCAATTATCAGTCGAGGAGAGCGCGGCGAAGTACGATAAGGCGAGAAGTGTGAGAGTAAAGAAGGTTACAGCGGCGAGTGCGAGGGTGGCGGCGATGTATAATATAATAGGCGCTACTGGAAATAAGTACAGTAACAGCTCAGATGTCGAATGATAGCGGATAGAGACACCATAGATACGCAGCGCTGTACGAGCCGCGGATTCAGCGAGACGAGCATTAGTGGATAGCGATCTAGTAGGAGCATGGGTATCACCGCGCATCACGGTGATAGCGGTAAGCCGAGGTAGTATGGAGAAGTAGATAATCAAGAGCGTGGTGCCACATAACAGGCGATTGATTATATAGACGGACGAGGCGGCAACCGTTAATGATAGATAGACAGCGATAGATGTAGAACGGGGAGCGATCAACTAATACTTAAATTACCTATATATATTATATATATAATATATATATTATAAAATATATATATACTATGTATATATATATTTAATATATACAATATATATATATATATATACTAATAGAAATAATAATAGATTAGATAGGAACTGAAATATGTTTTATTTGACATTTTGACCGTATTATATATATATAAGTATAATAATAGTATTAGTAGTGTATATATTATATATATTATATATAGTAATATAATGCATTAGCCATATTTTTTAAAAGAGTAAATAGATCTCTCTTTTATGTATATAAATATATATATATATATATATATAGTATTATAGAAAGAAATATATCTATAATATATATATACATATTTGGTAAAGTATAAATATATAATATAATATATAGGTATATATATATATAAATATATATGTATGTATATATATTAATATATATAATATATATATTATATATATAATATAATATAAATATATAGTATAGATAATAATATATAATAATATATATAGTTAATATATATATATAATATATATATAGATAAATAGTAATATAATATATAGTCATTTTATAGTATAATATATCACTATATAATAACGTATATATAATTAGTAGTATTATATACATATATTATATAATATTTATTATATATATATATATATTAGTAGCAATATACAATATATATGATATATATAATATAGATATATAATGTTATAATAGTATATATATAACAATATATATAGCAGTCAGTAATATATATATAATATATAGCTACTAAAAATAGTAATATACTATATATAGTATATTAAATCTATTACATAGTATATTAATATAATATATAATATATTATATATATATTATATATAATATATATAAGTATATATATATACTAATATAATATACTAATAATATTATATAAATTATATATATAAATACTAGTATATATATACATACATAATAGATAATATAATATGATATATAATATATAATATATATTATATAAAAATAATATATATTATATTATAGCGTAGCGGGGTTATATCGATTTATAATATTATATATTATTAAGAATATAGGTATATATAGTATATATAATAACTATAAGTATATGATAGAATACGTAATATAGTATATATATATATATATAGTGGGCCGAAGACGACCGATAGCTAGAGTGCGATAGAGCGAGGACCGCACCGGGGAGCTGGCAGTGAGAGAGGCCGAAGATGACCCGGAGCAGGCAGGAGAACAGGTGTCGCCGACTAGGAGATGGGTGCGTGAGAGTGCCGGCGCAGAGCGATGTAGCAACGGATTCCCGATGGAAAAGTAGCCCGGTGGGATACGAATAAGACGTCGACAGCCACGATGTGTTTTTCAAAACAGTAGTACCGGGATACGTCGAAATCGATTTGGCAGGATACTAATACCTGGGGATATACCCAGGGGGTTCTCGGATTAGTCTACATAGTAACAATGATAATAGTGGGTTGGTATGACTCGGAAGGCATATAATGATGAGTAGATAGCTATATATAAATATACTTAGTACTAGTAGTAGTATAAGGTTTATATATATATATAATATATAGTTTATATTATATAATATATATATATATATAAATATATATATATAAATTTAGTATATAATATATTATAGACAATAATTTTATTTAAATCATAAAAATGAAAAGACGAGCTTGTATCAAATGTATTCTTATATATTCAGTTTCGTAGACGAAATTTCTATATTAATATAAATATATTTATGATAATATTTTAAAATAAACATTAATAAAAATCTATTATAGTAATAACAATTACTACTTAATATAATAATTTAACATGTTCGACAAAGTTGTTCAATCAGTCCAGGCCCACTGCACTGGGTCAGAGTCCCAATACCCAGGGGAGGGGGGTGTTGGCAATCGGCCTCAAAAAGTTCCCGCCAACTAACAATAAATTAAGTAGATGAGGCCCGGACGGAATGCGATATTTTTGAGAAGAAAAAGGGTGATTGAGGGGTAAAAAAAAGGAGTGCCAACAAATGGTTTTGCACAAAGAAGAGAGTGAGGGAAAGAAAAGGATCACCACCACAGCGCGATAGCCGTTAGGAGTTAACCATAGTTCAGCACCAAACTCCCAGCGCGAACATGCACCGCCGCCTTTCTGAGTATGAGACTTAGTAAAGGTGGGGGTACACCGAGTGAGCAGTTCTCTCAAGCACCTGTCCGCGCGTACTATAGATCGAGACAAGAGAAGTACGAAACACCAACATGCTGCGCGCAAAAGCATAGAGTGCAGGAATGGAAAGAGCAGAACTTATAAGCCAGTTTGGCCTGTACCGTACCTATTCCTAAAACCTGATAAACTAGAGCCCCTCCCAGATATGAGAGCCATACTCCATACAAGAGCGGAAGAGGCCCTTGTATAGTCCGGAGTAACTGAGAAGATTAAAAACAGTCTCCGCAGTCTAAACGGGAATCCCAGTTTTTTTGAGGCCAATTTAGCCCTAGCAACCGTTGTGTGTGAGGTTTCCAAGGACATTTTTTGTTTATGTAAGCCGAGGATTTGTCATCAATTGTCACAGGAGACAAACGATGAGAACCGTTGAAAGAGTAGGAAAGTTAGAAAGGTGTCTTAAAGAAGGAGATTTGTAGAGGTGTTTTTAAAGCACTGATTCACAAAGTGTGACGACCCCACGTACAACGTGAAATTTCTAAAATATAATGTTATTAACATATTAAATTGTGTTACTAGCAATTTTATGAATAAATACGGGAGTAGAAGTTGAATGAGTTGACAGAATAAGTGGTCGAGTAATTCGGCAAAAGGTGGATAGAGTTAATTGCAGGGTGAAAGAAGGAATAAGTAAAGAGTATAAGTAACAGAAACTGAGGGAACACCAACATTGACCTAGAAAAAGTAATAGGGTGCCCCCGTCACAACAAGCCGATAGTGAGCTATGTTTGAAAGACAAACTAGACAATAAGTTAAGCAAACGAGAAGGAGGAAACCGCAAAGGGGGAGCTTTAGAGAGTAGTGACGCGTGCCAAACCAGTCAAATGCTTTGGAATTTTTCAAGAGACAACGCAACGCAAGTCCGCCCCTAATTCCTAAGGCGGAAAATCCTAAACCAGAGCATAGTGAAAGTACTATCCCAGTAACACCTCGAGCGCCGAAAGCCGTAACTGGCGTATCGGATAGAAAGTGAAAATAGAATTCCCAAATGATTCTAAGAAAAATGAGAGTTGAAGACAGGGTTCAAGATTTCTATAAAAGAATACAAGTGAAGCGAGAGGGCATTGTTAGAAAAGATTAGTGGCTTCCTTTTTCTATGGAATATCGGGTGGGACTATGTGCCTATCTTCCAACACTGAGGAGAAAGTGTTAGTATGAGACATAGAGAAAATAAGTGGAACGGAGGGTTGGTTACACGAAAGCACTCCCCAAAACTGGGAGACGCCATCCGGGCCACGCACTCTTCCTAACGTTGTCATAGATCATAGATCTCAGAGCCCATTCACACTGATGAGTAAACACAGAAAAGGCATCTGGACGCTGAAGAGGAGGAGGGAAAAAAAATAGTGGGTAAAATAGTTTGCTTTTAAGTGATTGTTACTTTAGAGTATTCAATAAAATAAGATATTGAAAATCTTTTAAAAAATAAAAATGGTAAATCAAAGAAACCTACAGGCAGTCAGATACATTAGATTTTTGCATTCTTATCATCATTATTCTAATCATTGTGTTTGTGAGCGTCTTTGACAAGGAGATAATAGCTCTATACTTTGTACCATCGATCCATATCCTTCTTCCCTACTGCTGTTGCACAGATGAGCTAACAGGTTACCAATTTTTTTAGAGATTAGGGAATGTGGTATAGGTATGTCGATCGGTTTATAAAATAAAGATAATAGTGCCTTTCCCAACTGACAATTTTAAAAGATACATACCTAAGATTTTATGCTTGCTTCAGGTAATCAACTAACTAAAAAAAATTCCTACAAATTTATAATATGATGATTCAGAAATTAATTAATATGGTGTCTATAAAACCTAAGCAAAGCTGAAAGTTTTTATATAATTTTATAACCGTTTTCGGAGGATGAGTAATTCATTTTGATATGACGTCATTGCTTAAAATGATTGTGACGTAACTAATTTATAAAAATGCTCTAAAAACGGAAGGAACACAGGATCGATCTAGCATTTATAAGCAATCACTGATATCTCCATGATAGAGCACTTTACAAAAAGACAATTATCGATAATTCTTTTAATTAAGATTGAATTAATTGTAAAGTTTTACAATGCAAACTGCTCTTGACGGATCTACGCCAATTTATTCTAAAATCTTTGTTCTCACAAAATGTCCGTTATTTAATGAATATTTCAAATAACATCACTAAAAAACCAGTATCTGGTAAAACAATAATTGTCCTTAATTTTATACCTTTATTTACGAGCGCTGAATTGAGTGAGAGCCGTATGTCCTCTTCGAACAGTATATCGTTCGGATTTTTTGTATCTTTATTTTGTTTATTCTTCCTGTGGTTTTTATATATATATATATAAATAATATATTTATTGGATCCACCATAGATTATGTAGGTAATTAGTTTTATATAATAAATTCAAGGAGAAATCCTAGACTGACAATTTAAAGGAAATCTTTGACAATATAATTGGGTGGTGTGTGTGTTGTGTTGTGTGTGGTGTAACGAGGCAGTAGTAGTGAGTGTCTAAGAAAGATTTGAAAATGATAGTAATAGGAATTTGGTAGGTGTGTGTAAAAAGGAGGGGTTTGGAAAGTAAGCGTTGATAAGAGTAACCGGTAACGTTGCGAGTGGTCGGACAGCCCTCAGATGTGAAAAGTCTTATTTAAGATGGTGACAGCATGAAACAGTGGTCCTGAGTTAAAATATTTAGGATATAGTGTTGGATAAAAAAGGGAACGGAGGGATGCAGAGTGTAGTAGGAAAAGTGCGAAATGCAGGAAGGCTGCGAGGAAATAAAGTTCGTCATTGAGTAATAGGGACTGATCTTTAGTTGCGTTAGAAATCTTCACATGAAGGGTATTGTGTTACCTATGTGTATTCGTAGAGTAGTGAGACTATGGGTCTGGAAACTAATGCGTTAGAAGATCTAAAGTACAATGTGTAGATGTACAATCTTGAGGGTCGTGTTAGGTGTGAGAAAGAATTAATAAAATGAGAAAATAAACGTATTATAGACGTGTGTGGTGATAAGAAGGGTAATGAGAAAATAGAATACAAGCAGTTGAGATGAGGCCTTTGAGGGTAATGCTGGATAACGCCAGTTAAATTAAACGATTTTTAATGTGAGCGCTGGAAACGCGGACTGGCTGGTAGACGGAAGAAGAAAGTGGATTCAGAACAGTAAAGGAAGCTGGAGAGAGGAAGTGTAAATTTGCATGAGGCGAGAAGAAAGGTGCATGATAGAAAGCAATGCCGAGCTTCCGAAGAGCATGGCTCGTGGCTACCTGGAAAACGGAATCACCCACTTGACGAGATGCCATAGGGAGGGGTCCATCACGTCCGGAAGGCCTAGGGTGTAATTTTCTGCACTCGCGTACGTTCTCGGATCTAAAAGGTATAAAGTGGGTGGTAAGGGTGGGGCTTTCTTTAGACTTGCGTCATATCCCTTCTAACTACTTTTCTGTTCCCGCATGTTGAGCACCTTAACCATCCCAGTCTGGGGAGAGAAGGGTGATGGTGATATTGATGATAATATATATTATATATGATATAAATAGTATATATATATATATATATATTATACGTATATAGCTATATATAGTATATTATATATAGATATACATAATATATATATAAATATATAATATTATATATATGACGTCCTCATCACGACACTGGTACTGCTTTGCAAAACAGAAAACTAGAAGATCCACATTAAAAGTACGTGAAATTAGTAATATTCCAAGTATAAATATATATAACAATACTAATAAAATGAATCAAAATAATGAAAAATATAATGAATAATATAATAATAATTAATAGATAATAATAAATTAATTATAGATAATAATAAATAATAAGAATAATAATAATAATAATAATAACATAATAATAATAAAATAATTAAATTAATAATCAATAATAATTAACAGTAATAAATAATAATTAATAAATAAAAATTAAAAATAATCATAATAATAATGATAAAATAAAATCAAATAATAACGAATAATATATAAATTTAATTAAATTATATTATTTTATTAAAGGAGTTATTATTTATTATTTTATTATTACATTATTATTATTATTCATATTATATTATTATTTATAGTCCCACGGCTACCACCAATATAAAAATCCGTTTGAATTTCTTAGTAGTTTTACTATAGTAGTAGTACGTGAGTTAGTTAGTAAACAAAGCAATTTGTTAATTTTTGTTTTTATTGCACAACTCGCAACCGGGTTGTGAAAAATTAAGAATCGAGCAACCGCAACCCGGTTGTTGGAAAAAATTAAGAACCGCAAAAAAATAAAATCGCAACCGGCGTATGGTGCAAAAATTCAAGCTCCTCATCACTAATAATATATAACTACTATGTATTAGTATATATACATACGAGTATATAATATATTATATATATAGTATATATACTATATAAGGTAGTATATATAATTAGATATATATATAAATACTATATATAGATAGTATATATTAATTATATATTATATAATATATATATATAACTATATATAATAACTATATAATATATATATATAATTATTAACGTTCTGTAACAAAACAAAATACATTTCTTAAATATTATTAACTCGTTTTCCATTAAAGAGTGTGGGACGAACAATTCACTAAATACTGGAGGAAGAAAATAATAACTAACTAAAACCCGGCCAATTTTGTTTAGTCAATAATCAATATATACTATATATCATATAGTATATTATAAATATATATAATATATATATAATAATATATATATATATTAATTTATATAATACTATCATATATATTATATATCTATATAAAAATATATATAAGATAGATATATTATATATATAGATAACAACATATAATATAATACTTATATATATATATTATTATATAGTAATATAATATATATATTATATATAATGATAATATATAGTATATATATATTAATATTATATATATATATAGTATATCATATAAAATACACGCATACTCGAAGTGTTGAAATTACCTTCCATTTTTATGGTGCACTTTTCTCCTTTGCGTTCATATTCTTTACGCACTCATCCTCCAGGCAACATACTACTGACTTCACCATCTTACACATAGCATACTACACATTGATTAAAGTACACACTCCCTCTTCTAGATATACACTTTACAGACATCCCTATTACCAATCCGTGTGTGGTGGGGAGAAAGAATTGGCCGACATCCTATGCCTGCATTCGTAGGAAGTGACACTTAAGGGAAACGCGTGATGAGTTGGGTTGGCGCCTACTACATCTATTTCTTTGCCAGGGGAGATGCTAATGCAGGCCTCGAGGAGAGGGATCGGGATCGCCGTCAAACGCTTCTATCTTCGCCGAATTGTATGAATCGTATGGTACCTGGAATGTTAGAGGAATAAATGTTAAGGAGAAGAAGGAGAGAGTGATGGATGTATTTTAGGGTTGGGCGAGTTGATTTCTTCGCTGTGACTGAAAGAAAAGATGAAAATGAAAGGATGAAATTGAGTGGTGTGGGTGAGAAATTGTGTGTGCTGGTGTGGAAATGATTGAGAGAGGAAGAGAAGGAGTTGCAATTTCGATGAGTGACCTGTGGTACATAAGCTAGTGGTAGACTTGATTGTGTGAAGTCCTAGAAATTCATGGTTATAATTTAAGCTTTGAAAAGGGTCAAGGTATGTGGTTGTGACGTATGGTCCATCTGAGGGAAAATTTGAAGAGAAGTAACGGATTTTTTTTGATTAGATCTGAGGAGTTCGCTGATGTGGTGTAGAGGCAGCTTCAGGATTGGATAATTTTGGGGACCTGAATGGTGATCAAAAAAAGGGGATGATAATACGTACAGGTGGTTTTGGGGTGGCGGGAGAAAATGAAATGTAGGAAGGTGATTGATTTCTTGGAGGAGACATGGGTGTTAAGTAATACTTTCTTTAAACACACAAGAGTCTATCTATAAGTATATCTCTACAGTGGTGTTAGGTAGAGATGTAAATGCGAAGTGAAAAGTATGATTTTTAGTGTTGGTCGAAGAAGATAACTTTGAAGGTATGCTGTTCGGATATGTTAATCAGTTAGGGTTAGTGAAAAGGGAATATCAGGAACCCCGGGAAAAAACTCCAATTAATTTTTGTTTTTGCTATGTAAGATTAATTATGTGGCGGGGGCTTTGGAATGGAAAGAGGAAGGTGATAGCCGAAAGGAAGTAGTAAAATTAGAGAGTGAGAAGTAGTGAGCAGAGACAATTAAGGATATAGGTGTAAGGGTAGCGCCGCTAGTAAAGACGTTGAATGTGAACAGGTGAAACCTGAAAAAAATCTGGGGGCAAATGAAGAAGCAATTGTTAGTTTAGTGCAAAGGAGTAGTGATGTGCAAAAGGTTAGAAGTAAGAATGTTACGACAGTGAATGGTGGAATGAAGAGGTTTAGAAACGGTTAAAGGTAAAAAACAGCCGTGGTGTGAATTACTAAAAGCAAATGAGAAGACTCAAAAAGATGTCTTGAATTATATAAGGAGAAAATAAGAAATACTAAAACTAAAATTACGTAGGAGAAAACAAGAGGTAAGTCTGACTAAGTTGGGAAGGCGAAGAATAGGATTACAAGGGTAGGAAGCTCTTCTGAAGGAAGCGCGAAGGTTCAAGATGAAATAAGGGGAACTGCTATAACGAACGAATCCCGATCACACATTTTGTTAATTTGCGATTGAATTTTGTGAGTGGAGTGTGGAAAAAAACACTTCGAAAATCTGCACAATATTAACAGTAATGAAAAAGTGATAGTGAATGTGGAAGTTGAATGGTGCACAGAAAGAAATAAGGTATTAGTGGGATGAGGTTACTTAGTTAAGGAGGAGTAATGGTAGAGTGAAAAAGTTGAAGAAATGTTGAAATCTTCAGTAAGATGAATGACTGTGAACATGATACAGAAGGAGCAAAGATGGTGAATCTGATTGGATTGGAAGTGTGTAATAGAAGCGTTAGTAGAGGTACAGCCCCCAAGGGATTGCGGAGGCAGGGCGTAATAGTACCCTTATTTAGGGATAAGGGGCAAAGGGAACTGTAGAAATTATATGTTGTAAGCTTATTGAGTGTTGTAAGGACTGAGTATATGCTGGATCATTGGCGAAAAAGTGCGTCGAGTAGACTGAGGACTTGATTGGGAGAACAATGTGCTTTAGGAGTGGTAAAGGATGTGTGGACAAATTCTTTCATGAAACAATACTGATAGAGAAAAAATGAGGGAGAAGAAAATAGACGGTGTAAGCTTAGGTTATGATTTTGCCAACAGGCGTATAAGAGGTAATAGCGGAACGTGTATGGCGAGGTGTTAGCGATATTGTGTTTGTGGTATGGCTTCTGAATGAAATCTAAAAGTATGTATGTACGAGTATAAATGAATTCTACTCTCAGTATATATGAGGTGGCTGTTAGATTACTAGCGGATAAGACATGGGTATTGTGGTATGTCTCCTTGGTTATTCAATTTGCTATGTGGAGTGGGTTAGGAAAGAACGAGGTGGGATAGGCAGGGAAATGGTGGTTAGAGATGGTGGAGAAGGGAGATGGAGTGGGAGGTGCCCTACCTATTTTATCTGGATGATTATTGGTTCTGTGTGGCGAATCAGAAGAGAGAGGAGAGGTTGGTAAAGGATTTTTCAGGGTTGTTAAAGGAGGGGCGAACAGTAACGTGGATAATGAATAACAGCGTAGGTGGGAGATCGAGGACACCTCCTCAGTGTAAGTTATGTTAGAATGGTGAGCAGCTCTGGAACAAAGTGTCTGAGTTTAAATACTTAGGGTATAGGGATAGAAGGAACGAGAGGAATCAGAGTATAGTAAG